>JAVXUP010001350.1:0-245591 GCA_033070095.1 Escallonia herrerae | reverse complement strand
CACCTTGACGCCATTTTTCCTTTCCCTTTTTATGGTCTCTTCTCTTTCTTTCTCCGAGAGAGACTGATTCGGGTTCAAGGGAGAAAGCTGAATTTCACAGAGACTTTTAATGAGGAAGGGAACAAAGTCACAAACAGAGATGTGAGGTAATAATTGTCGTGTTACTCTGGTTTCAACACGTCATTCTTTTTTCTATAAACTTTGTTCATTTTTTTTTTAGTGAAAAAGCTTTTCTCTCTCACTCTCTCTCTCTCTCTCTCTCTCTACACACGTTATTCTTGTTTCTATAAACATTATTCAATTTTTTTTATTAAAAAAGCTTATCTATCTATTGTCTCTCTCTCTCTCATACTCTCTCTCGGTCCCTAAAAGAGTGATTCATTTGATTTTACACCCGATCCCTAAAAGAGTGATTCATTTGATTTTGCACGTATATTAAGGATTTAAGTCATATATTGCGTGTCTTTTTTATTTTACCCTTTAGAGAGAGGGGAAGAGAGTAGGTCATGAGAGAAAAAATTGGTTAGTAGAGTGTTAAATATGAAGAGAGAAATAGAAAAAAAAAAAAGGTAAAGTGATGGGGTCAAGAGAGAGAAAATGAGTTGGTAGAGAATTAAATGTCGTGAGAGAAATAGAATAAAAAAAGTATAAAAAAGATAAATATGTAAAAATACCAACAGAATTTTTCTTAATTTGGAACTGATCAATATTTGTGGGCGGCCCAAAAATAAAATATGATCAGTTTTTTAGGAACGGAGAGAGCATCCTTTTGGCGTAAACACTCATTTTGGTAGCATGGTAACACTTGACACTATAAAAAAAATCTTAAAAAATAACACTAGACAAAAGTAGTAATTAGTTCAATAAATACGTTAACGACATTTGATTTTTCACATTTTAGAAGAGTTATATATCATAGTTAATTGTATAATAGATTTTAATTCAGCCACTTAATTGTTGCACTCGCACCGCATGTGGAATACTGCGTTTTTTTATGTTAGTCTTGACATCAATATCAGTTATAATTGATTGATACGTTAGTAGTTTATATGCTATCAACATTTTTTACCCTGTGAAAGAACTCGGAAGGCAATTATCATGCCTAAGTTAGAATAGTTTGATCGTAAAATAAAGAGGATCACGAACCACTGCTTAAAAAGACATTGTAGTAACTACAGATGTAAAACGAAACTGAAACTCCCTCCTATGGCTGAAAACCCTGTTATCAACTCTGGCCGATGATGAATCCCTAAAAGTGGTGGCAGTGTGGTAGTACTATGTTGGAAGTCTAACCTAAATATATTACAACAACATTAGTATCCATGTAGTATAAATGTAAGAAGTTCGTTAAAAATATTCTGAAGAGAAAAATGGCCAAGCAATATAAGAGAACTTGCACCTAAAATCATCAGTACAAGACATATACATGCAAGTGGAGAAGGAGAGCAACGAACAGTAGGGTTGTTGGGGGAAGAAAAGGACAATCTGCAAAGACCGAATATGCTTTTGATTTCTTCGTAGCACTTATCATCTAAGCAGCCCTCAAAATGCAGACATTCAAGCTCCCGTCCCAACCATGAGATCAATTTTCATCCTTTAAAGATTAACAGAAAAACCACCCAAGAAGAAATGTAACAAGCAAACATTCCAGAAAAAGACGGTGAACTTGTGCAAAACAAGTAAAGCTTGAAAAAGGGCATTTAGTTTAGTGTATGTTCACTGCTTTGAATTTGGGGAAAAAAAACCGAAAAAAATAGAACCATGTACTTCAAGCACTTTGGAGCACCATTTCCTTTAAGGTAACCACAAAGAATAAGCTAAACAAGTTCTTCAGCCTAGAATATACTGCAATAGTAGGATAATGAAGTCATCCCAACTTTAAGAATGATCCCCAATCCAATCCTTTGTTTAAGATCCAACATATAGGAGAAGAAAGGGTTTAGGAGATAATCAAGATAATCGATTATAATTCTGGAAATCAGAAAGCATATTTGGATAGACACATTCTACATCAAGCTTTATATACTTTCTTATACCAGGTTCAATTCAACAGAAGCATTCTTGAGAAGAAAATGAAGTATATAAGATCAAGAAAGAGTAACTTGGTATCGAAAATCAAATTTAGGCATTGCTATATAATAAATGAGCATAGATACAACTTAATGAGTCATATGTTCCAGCAATTTAGAAAGAAGCAACACAAGAAAAAAATGCCAGAAACATTATATGCGATTTTGTTCGAGGCATATCTTTCAGAGAGGCCAAGAAATAAACGTAAGGAAACATTTGGCAAATGGTGGTGTGATGTTTTAACCGCAATATCACGAAAAATTCGAAACATGAGATTAAGAAAAACATCCAAAAGAAAAAAAAAAGGCTTAATTGCAATGTGAACCTTGTGTTTGCCAAAGAATTGCAATCAAAACCCCAAAGTTTACAACTTGACATCTAAGACCCTAACGTTTGCCATATGTTGCAATCTCTAGAATTTACTAACAGGATTAACGATTTCGTTACTTTTTAAGGGTAGTTTTGTCTTTTCAATTTCTTTTGGCCATACCTTCTTCTTCCACCTCCACCACCACTTACTTCCCCATTTCCACCTGCCCACCTACTTCTTCCATCGCTGCGTACCCCAACCACTAGCCAAGCACAATCAGGGTGCATGTCTCATTGAATCAGGTGGCTTATATAAATTGCTTACTTGGCTTTGTGAACTAGGTGGCTTATATAAATTGTCATAACCACCTGCTTCTGGATTTATTTGGCTTTGTGAACCAGGTGGCTTACATAAATTGCTTATGGGGCCCCACATGGTTGGAAATTTGCCTAAGTTTTTGTCTCTCCCTCGTCCATCCTGGAAATGTTTTACATAAGATACTTGGGTCAAATACAGCAAGTGAGCGGTGGTAGAGAGGCGAGGACAGTGGAGAGTGCTGCGATGTATTTGTGGCGAAGGATCAGATGATGCCAAATGGCCTTCCCAACCTCGTCACAAGACTGGAAGAGAAGGGAACCGGTCAGAATCGCCGGCGGCAAGGGCCACAGCTATGGTGAGTCGAGGTGGAGGCGACGGTGATTAGGGTAGTTGAAGAAGAAGGAGAAGGAAGAAAAGAAGGGAAAAATTACCATTCAACCCTTCCTCTACTTTGATCTCATCCGTAGAAATTAGTTTAAAAAGTTTATTACTGAATTGTTTTTAAAAAATAATCTAAAGGACATAATGCCCTTATAAAGTAACGAAATCGTTAATCTCCTTAGTAAATTCCAGAGATTGCAACAGATGACAAACGTTGGGGTCTTAGATGTCGAGTTGTAAACTATGAGGTTTTTGTTGCAATTCTTTGGCAAAACACAGGGTTTACAGTGCAATTAAGCCAAAAAAAATAGAAGCAAAATAGATGATTGAATTCTCAGTAATGAAACGTAAAAAGCCAAAAACCAATAATTGTGGGAGATGAATTTCAGCCATGGTTTATAAGAACTCTGACCAATGATGAGTCTGTGTATGTGTGGGGCAATCGTGCAGAAAACCACCACTTTAACTGAATAACAAAACATAACATGAAGGGGAATGTAGCAACATATTTTAAAGAGAAAGGCGGAGAGAGGGAATTAACCTGGGCTACCAATGTGTGAAAATTTTGCCTAATGCAACAAAGGGACATAATTGTTCATGGAAAGGAGACGACGATTCGATGATGCCGGTTACGTTTAGGAATGGCAATGGGGCAGGTCAGGGCGGTTTTACAAGATTCGTACCCTCCCGGTAGTCCAAGTACACAACCTAACTCCGACTCGCCCTGCCATCGGGTCAAAGGATGGGAATACTATCCCCGATCCGATGGACTACAAAAATACCCGTCCCGCCCCGCCCTGACACATGCAATCCCATCCATCGATCCAAACTCCCAAACCATAGCCACCGTCCAGAGCTTCACCGTTTTCTCCTCCATCATGTTTTTCAAAAACTCAATACATAATAGTCATAATCTGTGGCCACCAATAACAACAAATCTCCACACACATAGTCATAATCCCCACCTATTATGTACAAACAGTACGGTACACACTATATCAATATGACAAAAATCTTAAAATTGAAAAATCTCAATGCAAGTCAATCTAATTCCATACTGGGTGTGAGACACACATAGAAAAAAGAAGAATCTGATTAATTTGTACAATCTAAAATGTCTGAAGTAAGAAAGATAACCATGCAGATTGACGAAGGAGGCACTCGATACGCCACCACTGCAGTCGGCGGCAAAGGAGATTCACTGGCAAAGGTGCTCCGACAGCTGTGAAGGAACTTTGTTGGCAGGGGATTTTACTTAGAGTGGTGAGGCAGATTTCATGTGGTGACGATGCGGCGGGAAAGAGAAGATCGGAGGTGTATGGAAATGGTAACATTGTCGCGACGCAGAGAGAAGGTGTGTGGAGATGGTGGATGTGGCGGCGCATAGAGGAGGTGTGGAGATGTGACTGTAGCGGCGCAAAGAGGAGATGTGCAGCCGAAGAGAGAGAAGAAGATATGTGTTCATCTGTTTAGGGTTTTCTCTCTGGTATTTATATTCAAACTAGACGAATGGCTGAGATTTCATAGACTTAGGATTAGGATAAAACACTGTACATAAAATACATGTTGCGGGTCACGGGGCTGGTGGATACCGGGGCGGATTAGGCAGAATACCAAAATCGACATGTACCCACTGCGGGTTAAAAAAATAAATACCATACCCTCCCATGACCGGGTCAAAGTCAAAATAACCTGCTCTTACCGGTTCAATTCAGGGCGGGTCAGAGATCCACCGGGCGCGGACTAAATTGCCATCCCTAGTTACATTTCAATAGGGATGGAATTCTTTTAATCTTCATTTTCTAAAGGGGGTATATTGGAAGGTAAATGTTCAATTCATGTTTGCACTTTTAAGATAGAGAGATTGAGGGGCAAAATTGGAAATAAAATGTGTAGAAACACGATTAAACACCTTAGACTTTTAAGGTAGAAAAAATAGAGAGATTTCTCTCTCCATGTTTAGTTCTCTATTAACCCATATTTTTATCTTCTGGCCCACTTTCTTCCCTCTATCTCTCTCTCTCTCTCTCTCTCTCTCTCTCTCTGGAGGTAGAACAAGAAACTTATAAAATATAACTTAAATCTAAAATAAGCGTGTAAGCGGGCAAGTAAAGGCAATCAAATAAAAAAGGGATGAGGGAAGTATTAAACATGATAGAAAACTATATACATATAGCCCTACCCACTGGTGAATAAGTCCCTATTTTTCCAGCTCGATATTTTCTGATTTATTTAAAAATTTTAGCAGAGAAAATATTTTTACTCTGTGCCGATATTTTATTTAGCGATGAAAATTTTTGTTAGCATCAATATTTCCGTTTAACGATTTTTAGCGGCTATTAGTGAATCGGGGTTAGGTAACAACCCAATTAAATTCTTTAAGTACACTAATTTTTCATAAATAATTACATGGATCTTTTTTGTAATAAAAAAAAATTTGGGTAAAAATTAAAGTGACTATAAAAATTTAGGAGACTTTTTAGTAAATTGCCAACCTAGTAGGGTTATTATATACTCGTATACTTCCTCCGTCCCTAAAAAACTGATCATATTTTCTTTTTGGACTGTCCCACAAAAATTGATCACTTTCAAATTAGGAAAGATTCTATAGGCATTTTTACATATTTACCCTTTTATACTTTTTTATTGTATTTCTCTCACCACATTTAATTCTCTAGAAACGTATTTTCTCTCTCCTGGCCCACCACTTTACACTTTTATTTTATTTCTCTCTCCACATTTAACACTCTACCAACCAATTTTCTCTCTCATGGCTTACTTTATCCCCTCTCTCTAAAGGGTAAAATGGAAAAGACACACAATATATAACCTAAATCGTTAATATACATGCAAAGTCAAATGGATCATGCTTTTAGGGACAAAGGGAGTATATATGTATAATACTATGAGAGCAGCCGTCACTACCTCTTCTTCTTTTCATCTGATACACGCCAACAAGGGTTGGTTCAGCGGTCCCCAGGATCCCAATCCAGGTTTCCCACCTGGGTTCGAATCCTGCCCGCCGCACTTGTTGGTGGCAAACTCACATCCTCGCCCTGCATGTGCTCCACACACGGGTCCTTGTGTGCTTCGGCCCTAACATAGGTGCGATAATTGGGGGCTCAGATGTATGTGGCGGCCTTGTAGGTCCCCGAGGCGCAATACTCTCTACCGATTGGATTAGAGCCTTACGGTCCAGCCTTTATTCAATCAAAAAAAAATCTGATACACCTTCGAGAGAGGGAGTTAGAAAGAGAGGAAGGACGGACAAGGATTTCTGGCATCCTCTTGGATTCTCTGGTAGGTTTTCATAATCTGTTTCTCTTTGTTAGTTAATGGTTTATAGAAAAAGGGGCAGGGGCATGAGAGAACCGTGTGGGTTTCGGGCTGTGGAGAAGTGCATGTTTATGGGTATGGGAATGTGGTGGCTGCATTAGAGAAGAGAACCCAGATTTTTTCGTGAGATTTTGTGGGTTATGGCTTTGTATATGTGGGTTTTGTGTTCGTATATGTGGGTTTTAGAGAGAGAAAATAGCCATGACAGGGCTGTGGGTATGCGAGCTAGAGAGAGAAAGAGAGACGACCGTGTGCATGTGTTTTTGGGTGTGCACTAGTTAGTGTGTGAAGTGTGCGTATGAGGGTGCTGTGAAATGGAGTGTGTGCCATGGTTTTTCCGTGTGTTTGGGAGGGATGCAAGACTACCAAGCATGGGTATATTTGTTATAATGTGTCTAAGTCTGTAATGCGTAAAACCTATGGGTGTCTATAAATGGTGTGCGTGAACAATAGGTGCTTAGTGTGTGTTGATGGAAGGAGAATATGGAAGTGGGGCTGCTATGCAGCCATGGTGCGTTTATGTGAAACCGTGTGTGTAGTAGTGAAATGAAGTGGGAGATGAAATGCATGAGTGATGGAAAGTGTGTTGTGCCTAGGTATATATATATATATATATATATATATATAGGGGGCCGATCCACACCCACCGGTGGAGAAATAACAAATTTCTCCACCGAACCGCTGGTCTTACCAGCGGTTGGCCACGTGGGCCAAAAAAGGACGAAAAGGGACAAAAAAGGACGAAAATACTATGATAAATTCATGAAAATATCACGAGAAAATGAAAAACTCGTGAGAAAATGGTGGCAATAATGCCCAACCGCAACTCCTACATGCGGTTGGCATTATTGCCTTCCGTGACCCCACCCCCACCCGTCACCCCCCTTGCCCCCCACCCCTTGCCCCCCACCCCGTGGCCCCCACCCTATGTCCTTTTCCCCCACCCGTGAACCCCCTCTTCCCCCACGTGTCATTACCACCCTACCCCCCCACCCCCACGTGTCATTCCCCCCTCCCCTCCCTGCTGTTCACTCACGGTTCTTCTCTTCCTCTCTCACTTTTCTCTCTATAAAATCCCTCCTCCCCGAATCATTTCTTCCACCCTCCTCATTCTCCCTATCTCACCTACATACAAACAAAAAAAATTTACGCTAGAAGATCGGTGGATAACCGCTAGAAGACCGGTGGATTTTTCTTGAAATATATCAAGTTAAAACAAGTAAGTATTTTTCAATTTGTTCTTACCAATTGATTGTTTAAATTGTGTTACGCTTAAATTGTTCTTACAATAGTCTAAAATTCGTGTTTAGGGCGTCAAAGGGCGTCAAAATTACGTTTTGACAAATCGGGGTATTACATTCGAAAAATTCCAAAATAGCGATTTTTTAGGGCGTCAGAAATAGAATTTTTCACGAATTTATAAAAAATAGCTAGAGCTAGATTTTGCCAAAGTACGAAACAGAGACCCTAGTTATTTTCAAAAGATCTATATCAGGTAAAAATTTCAGATTTTTCCAAAGACCGGAAAGGGGTTAACTGATACACGCAACCTTGTAACTTTGCAGTGTAATTTAAAATATCAAGCCAGCGCGATTTCGCGCAAAACTTTTATGAGAACCCTAGGGTGTTGGGAAGTTCCATTCCCCAGGAATTCGGGCCATTCCGAAGCCGTTAGCTAATTTTTTGGCCGAACGGGCTTTTAAGCGCTCGATCCGGACACCGGTTCGGGATTTTTAGGCGAAAAATCCGTAAAATACTTTTTAGATCAAGAATGAACTCAGGAAGCTTAAAATAGCATTTTAAAGCACTTTTGATATTTTCTGAAGCCAGGGGGTATTTTGGTAATTTGCCATCCCGAGAGGGGTATTTTGGTAATTTTCCCGAAAAAATTTTCCAACGGACTTTTAAGTCCAGAAATGTAAGTAAAACGCCTGAAATGTTATTTTGCAGCTGATTGCGGGGCGTAATTGTCGCTAAAGGTGAAAACTTAATTAGACAGTTTTTTTACGAATTTATAAAAAATAGCTAGAGCTAGATTTTGCCAAAATACAAAACAGAGACCCTAGTTATTTTCAAAAGATCTGTATCAGGTTAAAATTTCAGAGTTTTTCAAAGACTAGAAAGGGGTTAACTGATACGCGCAACCTTGTAACTTTACAGTGTAATTTAAAATATCAAGACAGCACAATTTCGTGCGAAACTTTTATGAGAACCCTAGGGTGTTGGGAAGTTCCATTCCCCAGGAATTCGGACCATTCCGAAGTCGTTAGCTAATTTTTTGGCCGAACGGGCTTTTAAGCGCTCGATCCGGACACCGGTTCGGGATTTTTAGGCGAAAAATCCGTAAAATACTTTTTAAATCAAGAATGAACTCAGGAAGCTTAAAATAGCGTTTTAAAGCAATTTTGATATTTTCTGAAGCCAGGGGGCATTTTGGTAATTTGCCTCCCCGCGAGGGGTGTTTTTGTAATTTTCCCGAAAAAAAGTTTTTCAGTCCAGAAATGTAAGTAAAACACCTGAAAGGTTGTTTTGAAGCTGGTTTGATGGGCGTTAGGGTGACAATGAACCCCCGGGGGCTATTTTGCTAATTTTACGTTACACAAATCTGTGCTTAAAATAACTTTTAGTTCAGGAAAGGGTGTGAGACACCTGAAAAGTTATTTTAAAGAGTGAATTCAGGAAGCTTGTTGTCAGGGGGCATTTTGGTAATTCGCATCCCCGATAGGGGTATTTTCGTAAATTTGCAGCATTAAGTTTTTCAAAGGATTTCTTAGTCCAGAAATGTAAGCAAAGCACCTGAAAGGTTGTTTTGAAGCTGATTTGGGGCGTTAGGGTGATAATGAACCCCCGGAGGCATTTCGGTAATTTGTCGCTCATCGGGGGCTATTTTGCTAATTTTACATTATACCAAATTTCTCGAAAGACGGTGGTTTAAATAAATTTTATTCTTCTTTTATTTAAATCTATGACTTGTTGAGAATGATATAATTTTTATTTTTTAGATTCCAGTATAAATATGGATGCAACTGGAGGAAATAATTTTTGTGAAGGTTCTGATCCACCTTACGTTGGTCAAGTTTTTCAAGCACTGGACGAAGTTGAAGCATACTATAGAGCATATTCGAAAACGATAGGTTTCGGTATTAGAACTAAGACGACTAGAAAACGGGCGAATACAGATCAAATTGGTGCAAGACTATTTGAGTGTCATAGAGGAGCACCGCATGTAACTCCGGTCGTTCGGATCAGTGACGAAGGGACAACAAGACAAAGAAAACGGGACACATTTCCGGGTACCGGCTGCAAGGCCCATGTGTATGCAGTACACCGAAAAAATGAAAACCATTGGGTTGTCACAGGAGTGGAGTTGAGCCATAATCATCAGTTGATGACCCCCAGTAAGATTGGTCAAATTCATCAACACCGAGAAATAAGCGCGGCACACAGACAACTAATTTTTACAATGGCCGAGGCTAAAATTCCACCTTCTAAGATGATGGGGGTTTTCTCAAGCCAGGCTGGGGGGATTGACAAGTTGAGTTTCAACGAAGTAGACCTTCGAAATGAACTTCGTGCTCAGAGGAGAGAGTCTTTCGGTAAGAGTGATTCTCAAACTACACTTGATCTCTTCAGGTCCCTTCAGAGTGAGAATTCTGGATTTTTTTACAGTCTCCAACTGGATGATGAGAACCGCATTAGTACTATATTTTGGGCGGACCCCCGTTCTAGAGCTGCTTACCAAAATTTTGGGGATGTTGTGACGTTTGACACCACATACCGCACCAATAAGTACTCTATGCCTTTTGCTCCGTTCACCGGGGTGAACCACCACTATCAGTCAATCTCGTTTGGCTTTGCCCTGCTTAGGGATGAGACGGAGGAGTCATTTACGTGGTTATTTGAAACGTGGCTTCAAGCAATGTATCATATTCCTCCAAAGACCATCATCACCGACCAAGATCTGGCAATGAAAAATGCAATCGCTAAGGTCCTTCCAGATACTCACCATGGCCTGTGCACATGGCACATAAGCAACAAATATCCCGAACGGCTTCACCATGTATATGCAAACCATCCGTCATTCAAGACTGACTTTAATACATGTGTGAAGAAATCGTTGACGGTAGACGTGTTCGAGGAGAGGTGGGCCACGTTAATGGATACTTACTATTTGCACAATCACGAATGGTTACAATCGTTGTATGAGATCAAGACACAGTGGGTCGGTGCCTACACCAAGAATTTTTTTGCAGCCGGAATGACTACGACCTCGAGAAGCGAAGCTATGAATTCATTCTTTGATGGGTACGTAGGCCAGTCTTCAAGTATAGCGGAGTTCGTACTAGAGATGCAGAAAGCCGTTGACAGGCAATTGTACCGTGAGAGAGAAGCTGTTGACAGCCAAGAATGCTAGTGAAATCCCTCCACCGTATATCTTGGAACGGTGGACGAAGGAAGCCAACAGAGTCCACGGTCACATTCCTTACGTGCCCAATGTTTCAGTTGATTTCGAGCAATCTGAGTCGCTGCGATATAATCACCTTTGTAACATCATGCACGGTTTATCAATGGATGCAGCGTCGACATTTGATGGGTACAGGTATCAAGTTGAAGCAGCCGCACGGGATAAGGCTATGCATGCACAGTTTAGGATGGCATTACCAGAAACTGTGGACACTCCGACTACTCGACCAACTCCAGGCGGTAGATTCAATCGAGCCAAACAGCCAGTCATTGACGGCACTGCCTACAACGTGAGGAGGACGACATTTTTGATCCAATTATTTCTCAAACAAAAGGGCGAAAACGAGCAATACGCATGAAGAATCCGATTGAAGAAGCAACGGGTCAAAAAAAATTACGAAAGTGTGCGTTGTGTAATAAGATGACTGATCATGACAAGAGAAACCATTATAAAGTGTTAGGTATTGAACCTGGCAGTATGGTCGAGGAGGACGATGATGAGGAAGAGTGTTAGGGTTAATGTTTCAGTTGTATAAATTGAACTTTTATAATGTTTAAATTTGTGATTTGGTTTGTGCAATCTTTAATTTGTGATTTGATTTGTGGATTATTGATATTTTTGGTAACTCCGTTTTCGGGCACACTTTAGGCCCCAATTGATAGCTTCCGAAAAAAGTTGTAATTTTTTTTGTCACTTTTTTTCCGCTCATTGCACTTCAGGCACGCTAGTTAGCCCATTTGTAAGACTTTCGGCGAAAAACGAGACACATTAATTTTTGAGTTTTCCTAGGAAGGGCCTATTCGGGCACACTTTAGGCCCCAATTGATAGCTTCCGAAAAAAGTTGTAATTTTTTTTGTCACTTTTTTTCCGCTCATTGCACTTCAGGCACGCTAGTTAGCCCATTTGTAAGACTTTCGACGAAAAACGAGACACATTAATTTTTGAGTTTTCCTAGGAAGGGCCTATTCGAGCACACTTTAGGCCCCAATTGATACATGGTGTTGTGAGTGGAAAAAGAAGGGTTGTGTAGCAGCTACATGAGTGAATGTGTGTCTGTGTATTGTGTGCATGAGAGCATGTGTGTGTGTGTGTGTGTGTGTGTGTGTGTGGGTGTAGAAGGAGAGAAGGGAGAGGAATGGGGCTACAAAAACAGCCGTGAAAGTGGGTGTGTTACAGGGATGGTGTGTGAAATGTGCACTGTTCTGGGTGTGTGATGGATGGTGTATGTATATATGTGATGGTGTGTATGTAAAGGAAGTGGGAGATAGAATCGTGGGTGCATTGAGTGTATTAAAGATGGGTACCAGAAAGAAGAGAAATGATAATGGGTCAGTGAGTGCGATAGATAAAAGAGTGGCGAGGGGAAAAAAGGGAAGTGCGAATTGGGTATTGGGTTATCATTAAGTATGACACGAGCATTCGGTAACGTATAGTGATTGTTAACACATTTTATAGTATGATACTTTAGACTAATTTAGAATTTCTGGCAAAAACTCAAAATTTTCTGAGATCGTATAAATATTTAATATTTTCTGCAATTTTAAATTCGTAAAATTCTTTTGGAGCCTTTAAACCCTAAAAATGTTTTGGAAAAAATTAGATTAATGTCTTTGTTTATAAATAAGACTCAGTTTTAGTTTGATGATTTTTTGGAATTGATTTTCTATGGTTTCCGTATCACATTGGTTTTAGCAAAATGAATAATTTAAAAATAGTTTTAATACTTTTTAATTTCTGATTTAAATTTCTATAATTTTTATACATATTCTTAAGTTATTACAAAAATTATGGGGCTTTATTTTCAGTTAGAAGTAAATATGGCTATTTATGGATTTCATTGCATTTAAATAAATTATTTTAATTCAAAAAATATTCAAAAATTCAAAGAATTCATATTTTAACTTGTTATGCTGTTTTAAGCTATAAAAGCATTTTCTTATAATTTATTATGACTTTGGGATATCATACGGGTCAAGGAACGTACGAGAATTTCGGTTAGGTTAGCCGTGTGCAGGAACCGTTTGAGTTACGCGATTCCATGATTAAAAATGAGCGTCATTTGGGTAGTTGATATTAGGTTTTTAGTATATTAGTATAGATTATGTTCTGACATATGGATTGCCAATCTAGGTTTATTCAAAGATTTTTTAGATCGAGGTCAGTTAGCATTGCTTAGCTTGAATCGAGGTAAGGAATTCTATCCGAACCTTATGTCATTACTCTAATTTCAAATGTTTATAATCACAGTTTTACATACTACATTGATTGTTGATTTTATGTTTGAGATAAAAAGATGTTTTGAAACTGTCCATGAAACCTTAATTTGAGCCTGATAACGATCATCTGGAATTAATTATTCTCATTTGTATTTTTAATTCAATTGTTGTAAAACATTTTGAATTGTGTTTAAATTCCTTGAATATTGACATGAATTAGTAAACCTGGGAGTTATAAGGATGGTCTGTATTGTTGGAATTATAAGTATGGTCTGTTGATTGAGTTAAACTAGTACCAAGATGGACTAGTCATGGTACATATACATATGTAAAGCGTATCGAGCACTGCTGGGGTGGCATTGCTATAGCGTACTACTCATGTTCAATATTTCATGATTCTGTTTTATTGTAATTGAAGTGTTTTCAAATGATTATTGATTTAAGGGATAGAGTTTATACTTATCCCTATGTTATATTGAAATGCTATGGTTTTCTTTGAAAACCCTTTTAAAATTATCATTTGATTGTAAATAGAAAATCGTTTGAATCGTTTTGTTTCTTTTTTTTAAAAGTTGTTATTTGGTTTAAATGTAAAATCGTCTATATAATTTTTAATTGTTTTTGAATATTTGATCGACCTTACTGGGCTCTCGAAAGCTTACTCCCCTTTGACTTCTTTTTCGCAGTAGTGACCAGCAGTAGGTTGCCTGATTATGGAATAGAGGTTGAGGTTTCCTATGTGGATTAGAGCCAAGCAAAGAAAAAGAAAATTTAAGTTTAGCCTTGATCGTTAGAACCCCTGCGTGGGTAAATAGTATTGTTTAAACTTTTGTAGGACATCGATTTGGTATTTTATATTATGAGAATCAATTGAGAGTATGACTTCATTAAAGGTTAGTTGCTCTGATGATGGTTGTCCACTTTTGGTTAGGAGGACATTATTCTCTTAGTGTATCTAATCGAGTGAATGTCTAACGTTCCGGATTTCAGGGATGTTACAGCTATTCACATGTGATCGTAGATGGCTATTGTTGATCAGGAAAAGGGGTTTGCTACTACGCGGAGGTGCCACAAAGGATGCAGTCTAAGTCAGCTTCCAAGTAGGCAAAGTGGGAGACAACAAGGATGGAGTAAGGGCTGAGAGCAAGGTTCCCCAGACAGGTCACGAGGGCTGGCAGAGCCGCGCAGGCAGGGCGACGACGAACAGGGCCGGCGATCGACAGTCCGTTGCGAGGGATGCAGCGTCAAGGGTCCGGTGACAGAATTCTAAATGTGTTTCTCTCACTAGAATTCCAGAGAGAATAAGTTTTTAAAGAGAGAAAGTGAAAATGTCAAATGAACCCAAGATCCTTGAATAAGCTCCAAAGTCCACTATTTATAGGCAAAAATGTGAATGTGTCATAAGTTGACATGTGTCGTCCCCTGGGAGCGACACATCGCCAGGGGGTCCAAAGTACTAATTCTCCGTTGGACTGTTGGTCCCCAAGTTCGTGCTGCCCTGCCCTTGCAACATAATTCTGCCTGTCTGAAGAGACTGATCATGCCGCGGTAGAATGGTCAGAGTAGCCTGTTGCCCCAGCCACCAATCCAAGCCCTTACTGAATCCCACGGAGTGAGTCAAGAGACCCGGGGGTCATTGCCCTAGTCCGCCTGGCAGTTGGCTACAGGGAAAACCCTTACCGCTGTCAGGTTCTCTGCGCGTCTCTTGACGCACCTCTTGGGATTTTGTAAGGGCTTGGACTAGTGGCTGGGGCAACGGGCTACTCTGACCATGCTACCGCGGCATGATCAGTCTCCTCAGACAGGCAGAGAGATGTTACAAGGGCAGGGCAGCATGAACTTGGGGACCGACAGTCCAACGGAGAATCAGTACTTTGGACCCCCTTGGCGATGTGTCGCTCCCAGTGGACGACACATGTCAATTTTTGACACATTCATATTTTGCCTATAAATAGTGGACTTTGGAGCTTATTCAAGGATCTTGGGCTCATTTGACATTTTTACTTTCTCTCTCTAAAAAGCTTATTCTCTCTAGAATTCTAGTGAGAGAAACATATTTGGACTTCTGTCACCGGACCCTTGACGCTGCATCCCTCGCAACAGACTGTCGATCACCGGCCCTGTTCGTCGTCTCCCTGCCTGCGCGGCTCTACCAGCCCTCGTGACATGTCTGGGGAGCCTTGCTCTCAGCCCTTACTCCATCCTTGTTGTCTCCCACTTTGCCTACCTGGAAGCTGACTTAGACTGCATCCTTTGTGGCTTCGCGTAGCAACGAACCCCTTTTCCAGATCAACATTTTGGCGACTCCGCTGGGGAGGTGAGCATCGTGTTGCAGTTTACATATCTTCCAGACTTAGGCACCATGCATGTGCAACAGAGAGCTACGAGGACTACCAACAGTCCAGTTCATTCCTTGCCTGACACACCCAGGCAACCATGCCTCAACAACGTATGGCTACCAGAACTACCAGTCACATCCTCTGCCTAACCATGCAAGAAGCTGTCATTTCCAGACTTGGAGAATTTTCAAGCTAACATTGTTCTGCTGGCACCACCCTTGGTACTATGTCCCACTTCATTGGGGGCTTCACCCCTTACCTACCCCAAGCAAGCCAAGTTCTCTACCCCTTCTGCATGCCTTTCATTGTAGCGACTTGGTGCATGGGGTGGCTCAAGCCACACTACTAAGTCTCAACTCCGTCAGCCGACATCCCCTCGGGCAGTGCGACCTCGTAGGCATGCACGCAACACGTCTTGCCAACCCTCCCATGCCTCTGTCATTCAATCGGTCATCGATGCAGACCCACCGCCGAGCTCCACTCTTTATTTTAACACTTAGAAAAATTTCTTCATTTTTTGCGATCAGGTCATCACCCTTGCGCCTTCACTCGGCACCCTCTTCACTCTTCAACAATTAGAAAAATTTCTTCATTTTTCGCGATCGGGTCATCACCCCTGCTGCTTCACTCGGCACCCTCTTCACTCTTCAACACTTAGAAAAATTTCTTCATTTTTGCGGTTGGGTCATCACCCCGCAGCTTCACTCGGCACCCTCTTCACTCATCAAAATTTAGAAAAAATTTCTTCATTTTTTGCGATCGGGTCAACCTCTGCGGCTTCACTTGGCACCCTCTTCGCTCTTCAACACTTAAAAAAATTTCTTCATTTTTTGCGGTCCGGTCTTCACCCCTTGCGACTTCCCTCGGCACCCTTGCTCCAGACCCCCTACCCCGCCGATCTCCCAGCGGCAGCCCACGACCGACGACGATGACCTCTTCCTCCTCTTTTTTTTCTTCAACTTCGGCCACTCTCCTCGCCGACCCCCTGCTGCCTCGACCCCCCTTCGGCCTCTCTTTCTCCCTCTTCCCCAGCCCCGTAAGCCCGCCGTTCGTGGCAGCCGCCGGCACTCCGCGCCTCCACCCTTCTTCTTCTTTCATCATCTCCACCCTCGCCGACCGCCTTGCTACCCCGACCCCCTACCACGCCAACCCCCCCTGGCTGACCCCACCCCTATTTGATCAACCATAGCCACACTCATCAACCTTCGACCCCCCCAAGGCCACACCCTTGGCCCTTAACCATCGCACCACCACCACCACCTTCACACCAAGAGCTCCACCCACGTCGATTGAACAACCTCACCATCGCCAAACACCATCGCCATCATTTCGCAATGCTAACAACAAACAAACAAACACAAAAGTCGTGCAGACATGACGCGGATCTCGCGCTCCAACCTTTGTGTTGCTCCTCCCCTACCCATTTCCTCACTTTTTCCATACTTAGTTTTTTCTCAAAATCTGGCTAACCTCGCATCACCCGTGAGCCTGCGCCCGTCACCACACCCTTACCGTACCACCATCGCGACGTCCTCCAACATCACTCCTAGGTACGTAGGTGGTGCGTGAGGTAGCTCAAACCACCTACCCCCTAGCTCATTGTTCAACATTGGCCATCGCCCGGGCACTGTCTCGGCGACTCCCGTCGGCAGCGCCGTGCACAACTTCCATGACACTCGTTGCCTATCGCCCGGGGGTTGCCTCAGCGACCCTCGTTGCCCAACGTCCGGACGTCCTCTTCGTGACCCCCATCACTCGAGTCGCCAACTCTTCACCTTCGTCACTCAAAGACGATGTCAACAACTTTCTGGCCAAACAACATCAACATCTTGCTACGTGTTTATGCGTGTGGCGGTGCCCACTTGGGTTGCCCCTCCGCGCACACCGCACGCAGGGGGCTTATGTTCCTACCCTATCTTGGCTACACTTATAGGCCCACTGGGGGTCCCAATTCTCATGACATGTCAGCACATTCAACGGTCAACTTTTCAACACTCACAGGCCGGTCAAAGCGTCACATAATCAAGTCACGTGCATTTTTTTTCCTTTGAGAAGTAACCTTGGTGTGTCTTCCCCCTTAAAGGAGTTGGCCACCTTAAGGGGTCGGCCACCTACCTTGACAACCAACGAACGTCTCTCATGGTTGCACGCCATAGTCACAACGACCGTTGCTCGCCGCCGTGCTCCGTTATCGCGACAATCGTCGCTCGTCGCCCGTGTGCCATCTCCGCGACCTTCATCGCCGCACCCATGCGCCACTTCCATAACATGTGCCCCAGCACTAAGTATTGCTCCACGATGTTCTTTGCAGTGCCAATGAGCCATTCTCATGACATGTGCCCCGGCACCAAGTGTATCCTCGAGACGGTCGTCGCCGTGCCTGTGCCCCATTGTCATGATACGTGCCCCTGGCACCAAGTATTGTTCTGCGACGTTCGTCACTGCGCCCTTGCGCCATTCTCATGATACGTGCCCCCGGAACCAAGTATTGTCTCGCGACCTTCGTCGCCACGCCCATGCGCCACTTCCATAACATGTGCCTCGACACCAAGTATTGTTCCGCGACGTACGTCGCTGCGCCCTTGCGCCATTCTCATGATGCGTGCCCCCGGTACCAAGTATTGTCTCGCGACCTTCGTCGCCGTGCCCATGCGCCACTTCCATAACATGTGCCCCGGCACCAAGTATTGTTCCGCAACGTTCGTCGCTGCGCCCTTGCGCCATTCTTATGATGCGTGCCCCCGGCACCAAGTATTGCTCCGCGACGTTTGTCACCGCGCCCATGCGTTATTTCCATAACATGTGCTCCGGCACCAAGTGTATCCCTGCAACAGTCGTCACCGCACCCGTGCGCCATTGTCATGATACGTGTCCCTGGCACCAAGTATTGTTCCGCGACGTTCGTCGCTGCGCCCTTGCACCATTCTCATGATGCGTGCCCCCGACACCAAGTATTGTCTCTCGACCTTCATCGCCGCGCCCATGCGCCACTTCCATAACATGTGCCCCGATACCAAGTATTGCTTCGCGACATTCATCGCCGTGCCAATGCGCCATCGTCATGATACGTGCCCCCGGCACCAAGTATTATCTCTGCGACGGTGGTCGCCGCGCCTATGCGCCACAATCGATGCCTCGTGATGTAGGCATTGCACCCAAGCGCCACAATCATGTTACAGGCCTCCGGGCATCACACTTATTCACCACACCATGCGCCCCCGCCATGGACGTGGAACATGCTTTGACCCACTCTCCGGAGTGTGCAGCATTTTGGGGGCTCCGCTCGTAGTGCTCCAGCACAAGGACCCCTCACTGCGGGATGTGCTCACAACCTTAAAGCCATGCTAGCTCAATCAAACTGCGGGATGGGCTTTACGCCATCGCCGACTCAATCAAACTACGGGATGGGCTTAACGCCATTGCTGGCTCAATCAAACTGCGGGATGGGCTCACAACCTTAAAGCCATCGCCGGCTCAATCAAACTACGGGATGGGCTCACAACCTTAAAGCCATCGCCTGCTCAATCAAACTGCGGGATGGGCTTAATGCCATCGCCAGCTTAATCAAACTGCGGGATGGGCTTAACGCCATCAATGGCTCAATCAAACTGCGGGATGGGCTTAACGCCATCAAACTGCGGGATGGGCTCACAATCTTAAAGCCATCGCCGGCTCAATCAAACTGCGGGATGGGCTTAACGCCATCGCCAGCTCAATCAAACTGCGGGATGGGCTTAACGCCATCGCCGGCTCAATCAAACTACGGGATAGGCTTAACGCCATCGCCGGCTCAATCAAACTGCGGGATGGGCTTAAGGCCATCGCCGCAGGTTGATTTCCCCTAGGTCCTTGAGGTCCTAGGGGAAATCAACCTGCGATGATGGCGTTAAGGGTTAATTTCCCCTAGGTCCTTGAGGTCTATGTTGAAATTATACACGTGTCCATTAATTTGAACAAATAGCATTATTGTCCGTTGACTAAACAGAGTCATGAAATACCTAACCGTTTTAATGAAATGACTATATCGCCCATGAATTACAAAGGTAAATTCTTGAAATGACATCCTTATCTCTTCCATTTCTCTTTAAGAATGATTGCCACAGCACCACCACCACCATGGCCGGTCCAAACCCTAACTCTAGCCTTGGTAAGGATGACAAGAGATCAAGGATGAATTATACTAAAATGAAATAACTTAGAGACACATGTTTCCTGTAATCATGAATTGTATTACCTCCAACTCGACTATCAAAGCTACAGCTTCACATAAGTGTCTTCTTCATGATAACACATTTTCCACCATTTTGTTCTGGGTGATGGCGTCTCTCACCAGTTATAATCCATTGTCGCCCACCATCAGTTGCCCCTCTCAACCACCATTAATCTAGTTAGATCGCAAACTAAGCCACTCCAATTGCAAGCTTACTGCCTCGACCTCTCACTAAGGCTATCATTATTGCCTCGTAGTCAATGACATTGCTATCACCACCCCCTTCTGCCATTTAGTCCACCCTAACAACCACCAAACCATGTCGCCTGCCTAACCATGCACCACCTCCAACAAGCCACCTGCCGGCCCACTGAACCACCTTGGATGGTTAATAATGGGGATCTCAGGGGGAGGGGGCATTAATGATACCGAGAGGCGGGGTTCGGGAAGGGATAGAGTTGGCAACTATTAAAAATAAAGATAAAATTTTTGGGGTTCCAACCCCTATTTTTGGAATTAGGGGTTCAAACCCTAATTCCAAAACTAGAGTTATAATGACAGTATTAAAAATTAAGATTGTGCATTGATGACATCAGCAAAAAAGTGCTCTTTTATAACAGATTCACGACGAGTGGACACAGCTGGTACCTTTTCAAAACTGTTTGTCATGATTTGTTGCCTTTAAAACTTAGTATCGTTAACTGTAATTTCACTCTAATCTCATAAACTTGGTTGTAATTAACATTTTTAGAAATTGCAAATCTATTCCTGATGTTTATTTTAATGGGTCATATTCACTTGAAAGAGCAAAACTCTTAAATTAATTTAATTTGTTAAATTTTAGGCCTAATTCAAAAACTGTACCCTCAAGTTTACTCCAAATACAACTTTAGTAACCAAGTTTGAAGGTGTGTCAAAGAAGTACCCAACTTTAAAAAAACGTACAAAATCAGTACCTAAGCTGACTGTGGACGGATGCATTAAAAAGTCAGAGGTGAGGACTTTCATTATTAAAAAAAGACATAAAAGTCTATCCCCACGGCCACGTGGCCTGCCTTTTCTCTGACACCTTTAGTGTCTCTTCTCTGACCCCTTTCTTAGACCGTCCACATTTGCCACATGGACAATTCATGGTGTTTTTTCTTTTAAATATTTGCAACTACTGTTCAGTTTGCCAAAATATTCCATCCATCTTTTTTCTTGTTTCATCTGTCATGTATCTTTCTTTCTCTCTCTTCCTCTGATATTTTCTTTCTTCCTTCACCACCACTGTACCACCATAATTACCAATGACCGAACACCATTACCGTAATCGCCGCTGCCCAAACAATATAATTGCCACCACTCTTGCTGACAAACCCTAGGTAAATCAGACATGTAAAACAATCAAACAAGAAATTAAATTAGATGGATATAGTAAGGTTTTGGGGAAAATGCGTGCAAGAAAGCAGTGAAAGGGGAATTAGGGCTTCCGGTTTGACTTGTTTCGAGCTTTGATTACTTTGCTGGGATTCTGATGTGGTTTGCGGAGTGAGGGATATGAGCGTGAAGAACACGAGGAAAGGGAAAACATATGGAGGTTTTTGCCATTGTTGAACTTGTAAAGAGCTAGGGTTTGTTGGTGGTTCTTGAAAGGTCTGAGGTAAAGGCCTAGAAAGAGAAGCGGTCGTAGTGCAGAGTGAGTGTGTGTGTTTGTGTGTGTGTGCACGCGAAGCGGTCGTATTGCAGAGTGAGTGTGTGTGTGCACGCGAGCGCGCGCGCGTGAGCGAGCGAGAGAGAGAGAGAGAGAGAGAGAGATTTTGTTTTTTAGTGATTAAATTAAGAAAAGAAAAAATTGAACGGCTGTAACGTTGCCACGTGTCCTTAAGAAATTGTGAAAATGATGGCCCACGTGGCCACGTTGACAGACTTATGTCTTTTTTTAGTAATGACAGTCCTACCCCTATGACTTTTTAACGGTATCTGTCCTTCGTCAGCTTAGGTACTGATTTGGTATGCTTTTTTAAAGTTAGGTACTTCTTTGGCATATCTTCATCTTGGGTACTAAAACTGTACTTGAGGTAAACTTGAGAGTACAGTTTTGTGATTAGGCCTAAATTCTATATGACAAAGTGACGGACGTGCGAAGTAGGAAAGATGACATTAACATTTTCTCAGCTCTTTAATCTATATATATAGTTCGATATCAGCAATAAGTAGTTCTTATTAATCAGAAGCATCCTTATGATGATGCATTTTTTCAACATTCAATTGTACCCTTTATTCCTTGTTTTGAAATCATTTTACTCCTCTTTTGAAAAGTTTAACAACGATCATTATAGTGATTTAAAATTTTAACCTACCTTATGATGCTCACTTACTTTCTCACCCCATTACCACCCTTTATCCCATCTATATGTAACTATAACTCATTTTCTCCTAATATTTTTCTCCATTTCTGCTATCTTTTTTCTCTTCCTCTATTTCTGTTACTGAAGTCCACCCTTTGATTGCACTTATTATCTACTATGAATTTCTAGCTTTCTATATTTATCCACCAAAAAAAATTAAAATTCATGTTTGCACAGGCATTCACTATATTCCATACAGTAAAGTCCTTATTTTTGTAGTCATTATTAATTAAATAGATTTTTGGGTTTATTATTAATTAGAATTTATTATTAAGGGTTGGCCTAAAAATATGACTTAATTAAATTAATTGGGTCCAGTCTAGTTGTCCAGTCCAGTCCTAGTTGTCTAGTCCAGCCCAATGGACCTGTCAGTATTTGGGCTTAGTCCATTCCAATGAGGTCAGTCAAGTCTAAGTCTCTAGGTTATGATTTGTGTAAAAGAATTTAGGAATTACTTGTGATTTATCCTTGATGTAAGTGATTAAATCGTTGATTTACATGAAGATAACTGTCGAATCTAGTACATCCCATCTGCAAAATCAGAGATAATTATTGAATTAGGGCAAGATATTGTTTCCAAATTCAAAAAAAAATTATAAAATTATGAAAAGAACCCACTGGTTTTCGACAAACCGACTGGTTAGTTGACTTTTGTCAATCTGCAATTTTTATTGAATATTCTATCTTATTATAAGATCACAGATTGATATGGCTATCTTTATCATTTTTGGCGTCCTAGACCTCTATAAATAAGGCCCCTGACCTACATTTTCAAGGATCAGCTTTTACTCCCTAAACCTTTTATACCATTTCTCCTATAAGTGTTGTATCATCTTTTAAAAGAAATTAGCCCTTCATAATTCACTTTAAAGAGTTTCGAGTCTCTTATATCGTGGATTCTTTGCACAGTGTTCCTTTGTCCTCTAGACAAACAAATTCGCGAGGTTTATTTGATTATTTTCTTGTCCGGTTTAGTAGTCTAAAATGATTTTCCTTGCCCGTGATTGCATTTCATTTCCAATACAAAAATCATAAAAAAAAAGAGTTTTTCTTTTATTTCCCAGTTCGAGTCTAAGACCGAATCATAAGTCGCCTCCCATAGGATCAGAGTTGAACTATGATAGTTTTGAATCCTGTTTGTCTGACTGGATACATAGGCTATTTGACACCGGTTGTCAAATTCAAACCGAATCTTAAATTTAGGTTAAATGTTCCATGCATGTGTTATATGTTGCCAAAAAATCAATAGAAATGAAGTAGAGACTGAAAGGGTATGTCGGTTACCTAACACCTCCTCGTCGTATAACTTAGTCCCCGGGCCTATTTCTTTCTTTTCAGTAGATTAGTTGTCCTTTGGACAATTTAGAGTCATTTTTCATGTTTTTCTTAGTTTTCAGTTTTTAATTAAATAAGAAGGCGATTTCCTAAAAATCTCCTCAGCCGGAATTTTTATTGAGGCAATTCGCTATAGTGGCGACTCTACTGGGCAATAAAAACTAGGAGGACTACACTATAAATTTTTTTATTACTTTTTTGCCTTTCGGTTTTTTCTTTATGTTGTATAACATGTGTAATGTGATGTAAATGTGGTAATTGTGCTTTTATTTTCATGCGTCACACACGCGCATGTTTATTTTTAACACACCTACTCGTGGGCAATGGTTGAAACCCTTGAACTTCCTAGTTATGAGGCGACTTTGGTTGTACCCTCAGCTCTAAGGCCTTGTACTAAAGGGATCTCCTGGTTTCTTGGCATATTAAACGGCTTGTACACATACTGGTGATCACCCACTATTACCTTAGTTACCGGGCATGAAGTATATGGTACGAGTCAAGCAGGTGACCTTACACCGGCGTTGAGAGAGAAACCACATACCTGGACCATTTTAGTGTTCTACCCTTTTTAAGGAGAGTATCTATTTTGGCTTATGGCATATTGGCATGCAAACAAACTAAGCTAGCTGGTAATCTCGCAAAGGTGGCAGGACTCTGCCGCCCGGTTAGTCAGTAGGTACTATACTTGAAAATTCAAAATTGGCTAGCTTATACCTCAAACCCTAGACCCACTAACTAACCGGCCGATTAACCCATAAGATTTCTGGACGATTAGTCAAAACTCTAACATTCCTAAAAAATTTCAAATCTAAAACTTTCCAAAATTTTATTTTCATGCGGACACACGCGCATGTTTGTTTTTAACACACCTACTCGAGAGCAATGATTGAAACCCTTGAACTTCCTAGTTATGAGACGAATTTGGCTGTATCCTCATCTCATAGGCCTCGTAGTAAAGGGACCTCCTAGTTTCTTGGCATATTAAATGGCTTGTACACATACTGGTGATCGCCCATTATTGACTACCTGAGTTACGGGCACGAGGTATATGGTACAAGTCGAGCATGTAACCTTACACCGGCGTTGAGAGAGAAACAACACACCTGGACCATTGTAGTGGTCTACCCTTTTTGGGGAGAGTATATGTTTTGGCCTATGGCATATTGGCAGGCGATCCAACTAATATTCTGTAAGCTAGCTGCTAATCTCATAAAGGAGGGAGGACTTTGCCTAACTAGCCATTTTTTTGTGCTCCTAGTCGGACAGTTAGTTAGTAGGTGTTGTACTTGAAAATTCAAAATTGGCTCTCTTATACCTCAAACCCTAGACCAAGTGACTAACCGGCCGATTAACCAACAAGATTTATGGATAGTTAGTCAAAACCCTAACCTTCCCAAAATTTTTCAAATCCAAAACTTCCAATCCACTGACCAATCGGCCAGTTCACCCTTCAAGTAACTGGATGGTTAGTCAAAACTCTCCTTTTCCCAAAATTTTTTCCAAATCAAACCCTAGACCCACTGACCAACTGGCCCGTTCATCCTCCGGTAACCAAATGGTTAGTCAAGGATCTTCCTTACCCAAATATTTTTTAGATCCAATCCCTAAACCTACTGATCCAACTAGCCAATTCACCAACTAGATGAGCGAACGATTAGTCAACATCATTGTCCATCCCCTAATTTTTGGAAAATCAAAAAAATAAATTCGTTCGCCTTACTTCCTATTCCAGTGAGGTATATACCCACTAGTTTGATCTACGTATTCTGTGTAATTAAATTTTTAAAAACTCTCTATACAATTAAGGCTAAACGAGGTTGGTATTGGAACTCATTCCGGGAAGCTCACTCTAACCATTATTGACGAAGAATACCCATACTTGGCAAATTTGGTCCGTATTGTCTGTGAGTTACAAAAGGATTTTCAGGCCCATTTTTCAGCCCTCGCAAATCAGTGAACATAGACATCCGAGGATATAAGGAACCTCAAGAGAAGAGGTAAGAAGGAACATGATGATGAAACTAAACTTGAGAAAATGGACGACATCAAGAAGGGAAAGTTCGAATGGCAATATGAATTCAAAGATGAGGAAGAGAAAGCCACCGTCATAGAATGGAAGGATAAACTGGTTGTACTCGAATACCAAATTGCCCGAATAAGGAAGCGCGAATAAGGAAGGCAGATGACCCCTAGATCTCAGTGCACTCACTATGAACCCAGAAGATCTAATTTTAAGATGCCAGAGATGGAAAAGTTTGACAGAACTACAAAACCTAAAATTCACTTCAGATGTACATGCGTGCATTGGCTCCCTACGGAGTCAACCAGAATCAGTTAATCCAGCTTTTCCACCCTACCCTCACTGGAGCTACCTCCCGACGGTTCCTTACCTTAAAGGAAGCCTAAGTCCTAACCTTGGACTATACTGCAAGGGAGTTAGTGAATTAGTACCAATACAATGCTGATTTAGACATCACTCATATATACCTAGAGACTACCAAGCAAGAGCCAAGGGAATCCGTATTTGCTTTCATTATGAGATGGAGACACAAAGCTACTCAGATCGTGAATTGCCCTATGAAAGAGGAACAAATGAACATAGTGAGAACTAATTTGCTACTAGTATACCATGAGCGCATTTTTGCCCACTACCATACATCGTTTAAGACGCCCCATAAGTCCCAATGTTCAACCAATTCCTGCCAATGCCAACAACGTCAGCAATGCCCAAACACAGTAAGTAATTCCATGGGAAGCAGCCTTAGAGCCAGAAAAGAAGTTTACCCCATTGAATGCACCGTTACAAGTTACCTCCTACCCTTACACCAGCAGTGATACCTGAAGGGTATTGTAACACCCCCGAAAATCCGAAGCTCCATTGCCCCGAACTCCCGAAAAACGTTAACCTATCGGATCACATCAAACCTGTTAGATTTGTTCAGTAACACATATTCCAAATCATTTAATTCAGCATCAGCTCAGATTTTTCAAAATACTAGATTGCATTTGCTTAGCTAAAACTATTATAGCTTCGTCCCTTCGCGATTCAAATTCCTAAGAATAGATTAACAGTACCAACCGGCGCAGGGGTCTTACTATACAGTAGTGGTGGGCTCACCAGAATCTCACACGGACTGTGAACCCCATTCTTGAGCAATCTACTATTGATAAAAACCTGCAGAAAGGAACCAAACAAAGGGTCTTTTGAGAGCTCAGTAAGGTTGTAGAAGGACTACAAACGAATTACAAATGATTCCAAATAATCCAACCGATGAAAATTTCTAGAATACTTCAAACAGTCAAAAACTCAATGATTTAAAAGGATCAAAATTCATCAGAAATAGATACCAAAATAAACAATAATAATCACGATGGTTTCCAAACGATCAGTAAAAGATCACTTTCAAAGTACCACGAAAATTTTTCAAGGAATTTCAACACAAGCACAAATCCAATCATTTCTACCCACACCAATACACACCAAATCCTCCAATACACAGAAATTATGAAATAATTCACAAATGCAATTCAATGATAATTTTTTAAGGATTTCAAAAGAATCATAACTAGTTAGATCAGATATCAAAGGAAAATTTTAGATACGATGCACACAATTATAGATACACTGACTTGTCTGTCAAGGTACTAGCCCACACCAATGCACCAACTAGTCCATCAGGGTACTAGCCCACACCAATGCACCGACTAGTCCATCAAGGTACTAGCCCACACCAATGCTTCGTCTAGTCCATTAAGGTACTAGTCCACACCAATGCACCGACTAGTACATCAAGGTACTAGCCCACACCAATGTAGAATCTCATGTCAATGTACGACTGACATCAATTTGATAATACAACATGTTATTCAATGCTCGATGGGTAATAGATTATGGGCATCTATAAGAGTTTCCATAAACGTTTTAAGGCTCAATGAAAGGTTTTTAAGGTAGTAATGTAAGTTGTATCAACATAATAAAGTCCAAACGAATAGTGATGACAAATCAGAATAACATACGATTATCAAATTTATTACACATGTAATAACAGGTGAGCATCAAAAGATTTCCAAATAACCGATTTAGATTCAATATTGGGATTTTCTAGACAATAACATACTGATATCAATTCATACTTCAGAGTTCGACATTAGTCATAAGTAAATCAAAACATAACAACCAAAATAAGGATTCGGACGAAAGTCCATACCCAGGGTTCAGATAGAATCTCTTACCTTGATCCGTAGCTAAATTCTCCTAACCGGAAGTTTTTAACTTTAACTTAAACGGAACAACCAACGAATTAGAATACATTCTATATTACAATGTTATAACTTAATACGGACTCACACCTACTCTCAAAATGAACCCCCTCACCGGGTATGTAAAATTATTGAAACGCCCCTAGGGTGTATATTACCAAAATGCCCCTCTCGGACTTAAATTACCAAAATTGTCTTTTCGTAAGTAGAATCACTATAATAATCTTACCATAAGTAATTGTACTCCAAAATACCTTCCTTAGGTTAAATTACCAAAATATCCCCTCTTGGGGTGGCAAATTACCAAAATACCCCTTCTCACACTTGAATTACAAAAACAGTCTTCCCGCAAGTAAAATCACTCAAACAATCTTTCTGTATATGTGAATTTACCTCAAAATACCTCTTATAGATAAAATTACAAAAATACCGCCTCAGGGTAATAAATTATCAAAATACCTCCGTTACACTTAAATCATCAAAATGACTTTCTCGTAAGAAAAATCGCAAAAATATCCTTACCGTATGTAAATTTATTAAAAAATGCCCTTATGGGTAAAATTACCAAAATATCCCCTCGGAGTGGCAAATGACCAAAATACCCTGGGGGTTTCTGACACCGAAAAATCTCAAAAATATCTTAAAGCACTATTTTAAGCATTTTGATATTATTTTCAAACTAAAAAACATAAAATATTTGCCCGAAAATCTCGAGCGGGTGGCTAGACCGAGCGCTAAAAGACCAGTTTTGAAAAAAATACTTATTGGCCTCAGAATAACACAAAATTTTATATAATCAATCATACCAACAAATAAAATTTTCATAAAATTTTTAAATTAAAATAACTTGGTTTACTACGTTAAATAATTCGCTATTTCTGTTTAATCGATGCCATAATTTAGCGTCCTTCATGGACACCAAAATTTTTTTGAAAACTTTCAGAGTGTAGGTCTCGTAAAAATATTAGGGGTTTACAGTTTTGAACTTTGTCCAATTTTGACCCTAGTTATTTACAAAAATTCATAAAAAAACTGCCTAAGATAATTCCTACCTTTAACGACAATAACACTTACTATTCACATTATTACACACACTAATGCATCTTAGTTGCACACACTCGTCTTCCTTCTTGAGTCAGCCAGGACCCACTTCATGCACACTCACACAACTCACAAACCCACACTCCAATCATCTAAATACATTGCAATGCTTAAAAACATAATCTAACATCACTAATTTACAAAATTCACACACTTATACACATAATCCACACCCAATCTTTCGCCCGAAGCACTCAAGCATACACACCAATACCATGGCTGAACAACCATGTTCATGTCACTTACACCCACTGCACAATGCCTAAAAAACGCACACCAAACCCGCAAACACACACTAGAACACACATATGAGAGATTTGAAGGATTACCTCTGAAAAAGGCTCGAATTCCCTCCTTTTTCCTGTTTTTCCCCTTCACGCAGCTGCCAAGTTTCCCTATTTAGTGTTCTTCATTACTGTTTTGTTATTTCTGTTTTCCTCCCCAAAAGTTTTCTCTTTTTTTTTCCTTAAGCCTTATCCCCCTATTTTTGGTTATAGTATAAATTCATTAGTCACTAACTAGGAAGTAGGAGGTGGCATCTTCTTATCCCATATTTTCTAAAAAATTGACACATAAGGCATCATTTCAAAGATTACAAAATAGCCCCCGCAAGTTTTCAAAATTTACAAAATGGCCCCAAAAATCACAAAATTTATATTTTTGTCCCAAAATACTCTTAATCTTTATTAATTAAATTAAGTGTCACTAAAACATACAATATCACTCAAAATTCTTTTGAGCTTCGATAATCTACTAATACCCTGCATTACTCAAATTTAACGTCTCTCTATTTTTCAGAGCACCGATGGTTATTTTAACCTGCTCACAAAGTTCGGGATATTACATGTATGATGTCCAAGCTTTCTGTACCTATCAGCATGGGAAATGACACTCCACAGAGAGATGTATGAGTCTCTAACACACCATCCAGGACCTTGAAGTTTCCACTCCTGCCAGACCCCATGTCAGGAAGGAACCTTTGCCAGCTCACATGGTTAACGTTATCATGATGTTCTACAAGTGATAGATCCGGCTACACTCATTACTCCAGCAAGCCAGCATGTTCAATTGAGTTCTATGATGTTTTTCGTGGGACGAGTTTATGGAATGCAAGCATTCACTATGGAAGAAGATTATAATGAGGATGCGCTCTTTGTGTTTAGGCCTAATATTGAGGTGCCACATTTGACAATATCAAGCCGAGTTTATCAAACATTTTCTCGACCACCCTCATCATTCTCCCAAGACCCCCCAAACGATGCGGTACTGAGATGACTAAAAAAGACTCAAGCTAATGTCCATCTAGGGATTACTATTTCCTGCTTATTTTATACAAACAAGCCTTAATCAAGTTACTCGGCAAAGCTCAGATACCCATACAGACACAACCAGAAGATCTTTCCCACATACTAGGGGTTATTCATTAGGGCATCGTTCTTACCTTCTCCGAATCCAATTTACTAAAGTCAGGACCAGGCCACAATGACCGGTTCTATATCACCATGCATGCACTTGATAAAAAGGTTCCCCTAATCCTCATAGACAATAGTTATGCCCTTAATGTTTGTCCCGTACATATCGTCCACGGCCTTCGCATAGATCCCTCAGAATTAACCCCTTCTGACCAAGCTATCCAAGCCCCTAATAACACCCATAGCAACATTATCGGCACAGTTAAACTTCCTTTGACCATTGGAACTCTCAATTTTGAAGTTAAATTTCAAGTGTTAGATATAGTCATTGCATTAAATCTTCTATTGGGGATACCGTGGATGCATTCAATCGGAGCAATCCTCTTTACATTGCACCAAAAAATCAAGTTTGTTTAGACAAAATCGTTTTAACGATTATGGGAGACTCGTAATTATCCCAAATTAGACAGGTGGAGAATGACAAGGACAATGTTGTGGTTCCATATGACTTGTTAGACCTACTTTTCAAGATTTACAGTCCAATTTAGTGTTTGGAGTTCGAGGAAGTTTATCTTGGTGAAAAACTTTATCACTTCTACACCACATAATAACACTACAATACTTCCACTAATGAGAAAATTTTATTATTTTCCCAAAGAAGTTTAGGCTGAAACTGCCAGGGGCTTCCCAACTTCCTGGTTCTAGAGAAAAAGAAAGATTCGTTCGGGTTGGAATACAAACCCACCAAGAAAGAGAGGAAGAATGTGAGACCCTAATCTTAATTAGCTTCCAATCATTTTATTAAGTTTAAACACATTTAAATTTGATTGAAATAATATAATTGTGTTAAGCTTATTAAAACACCCCTCTAAATGTCACACCCCCATTTAGAGCTTGAGATTTATATGTTAACCAACTTATTTAGTGTTGCACCACGCTTCCGCTACACTGATCTTCAGTTTGTTGGTCAGAGATTGGGGAATGTAAGCTTATTAAATCTGATATTATTCGTGAAACCATTGACAAGATACAATTAATTTTAACTGCATATCCGCACAGCACAGAGTAGACAAAAAAGCTACGCTGACACTCATCAACATGGTTTGGAATTTATAGTGCGCGATTTTGTTTTTATTAAATTTTCTTCAATGAAAGAAGTCATGAGATTTCATAAGAAAGGCAAGCAATCTTCGAGGTTTCGGGCCATATGAGATTTTGGAATGGGTTAGTGATCTAGCTTATCGATGGTTGCTTTACCGCCTTCATTATCTAGGGTACATAATGTCTTTCATGTATCTATGTTGAACAGCCGGTGGAGATTTTGGATCGTCGAGATCAGGTATTGAGGAATAAAGTGATTCCATTGCTTAAGGTCAAATGACAATACCATGACATTGAGGAGGTTACTTGGGAGCATAAAGATGAGATTTGGTCTAAGTAGCCACACTTGTTCACATAATCAGGTATGGATTTAGGGACTATATTTTGTTATGGAGGGGAGAGCATGAGACCCCGATCTTGATTAGCTTTTAATCATTTTATTAAGTTTAAATACATTTAAATTTGATTGAAATAGTATAATTGTGTTACATTATTGATTTACATAAAATAAATGTTTACATTAAGTTATGGGCCAAAATATAATTATGTAAAACTTTGGGGTTAAAAAGTAATTATGCAAAATGTTATGTTAATCTCAAACTTTACATTAAAGAGATTAGTGGCATGTGTACGTGTGAGAGTGTGGGAATGGTAGAATTTTAGGGTTGCCACCTATGTTTAGTGGTGAGTAATCAAAGGCAAATAGTAAAAAAAAAATGAAAAGAGATGTATGTGGATAAACTAAAAAAAATATGGAGGTGAAAGACCAACCACCTTAACCTATTCGGCCAAAGGAGGAAGGAAATAGTAGAAACAAAGAGAAATAAGGAGAAAGGAAAGATTAGAGAGAAAGGGAGGAAGAGAAGAAAGAACAAAGGAGAGAAAGATTTGCATCAAGTTTCTTGAATCTACTTGGGCTTGATTTGCTTGGAGGTAGGTTATCTTATACTTTTAGGTTTTCAAAACATGTATGAGAAGTATTATGAGTAGTGAAGCACTTATATACTTGCTTGAAATGATTTAAGGTTAAGTGTGTTCATGTATGTTGAGAATATGTAGAACAGTCTTGAAATTGAAGTAATTTTGGTTCTTAGAAATGTATATTTTTTTTTGAGATATGGACTTGGTTCTTTTATATGTGATAGTACTACACGTATAGAGTACATACACCAAATTTATAAATCAAATAAACTAATTAATTCCGAAGATCTTAGCCTCATCAAAAGTGTTATTTCTTTTCTTCTTCTCTTCCTCAGTTTCTCACTTTTCCTTTCTTTTCTTTTATGTGTCCTTATTTCTCTTTATTTTTACTCTTTCTTTTCTCCTTTGGCCGAATAGGTTAATGTGGCGGGTCTTCCACCTCTCCCTTTTCTTTCTAGTTTATCAACTCACTTCTCTTTCCTTTTTTTTTACTATTTGCCTTTGATTACTCACCACCAAACATAGGTGGTAACCCTAAAATTCTTTCATTCCCATAGTCTGACACGTGCACATATCACTAATCTCTTTAATGAAAAAATTCAGATTATTTTAAGTTATTACTATAGTTTAAAATTCGTGGCTTGAAACCTGTCCCGTGAAACTGTTACTGGACAGATTCTAAGGTCTGTCTTTGGAAGGGCTTAACATGACTTCAAATGATATTTTCATGTCAAATAAAATACTGGGATGTAGATCTTTAAGTCTAATTTTCAGAAATATATAGTTTGATTGCAGAGACTTTGTAATTCTTTTGATACGAGTTTGGGAGTACAGACTACTCCTGCTGCCAATTGAAATACTGGGCATATTATGTAACCTAAATTAGTAGTTCTTTGTGTTGGGCTTAATGGCGGATAACTAGGTAATTTGTAGGTCTTAAATGGACACTCAAATATGTACATGCTAATATAAGTATACATGTGTGTATGGTACTTAAGGAAAATATCAAATTCTTTCTTGCTTGGTTACCAAATTAGTTTGGGCATTTAAAGTTTAGTCTACGGGTATTATTTGCGGGGGTTGGGAGTTATTCGGCCAGGGTTCACATTCTCATTCACGTCTCGATAGTATGTACGAGCTATGCATACTACTTCCTGAAAAGAATTATTGGCATGCCTATGGTGACGTTGGACTTCTTTTATCGAACTCGCAATATCAATTGGTTGCGATACGAAAGGTCTCTCGCACTCAGATGTTGGCTTGTGCATGATGGGCATATTTGCATATTGATATTCCCGTACTTGTATCATATTTCTCTTGAACTTGTTTATACTGTTTTTGTTATATTTATTTAAGCCAAGTTAATATTTAGGTCTTACTTACCATTGTCATATGTGTTTTACAAGATTTCAAATCTTTCTATGTTATTCTCGTTTCTTTTTGAAGGCAAGTGTTAGAAAATGTTTGCAAGTGATACTCGATATGTTACATTATTCTTAAGAATATATGTACTGTTCAAGTGAACTTGCATGTTTGTTCTAACTATTCATAATATAATCAATCCATGCTTGGACTTATAATCACTGGATATCCAATGAGCAATTAGGTTGACCCATTCACAATATTTTTTTCCCTAGGTTCAGAGTCGAAATATTGCCAGGGGACGAAAATGATTACCTTAAGGAGAATCAGGAGTATTATGCTGGATGAGCAGAGTATTAGTTGCTTTTCTTTTGTTTTGGAATGTAGCACTTGTAGGAGAGAAAATAGTCTATAATATAATGTTATGTTCAGTCTTTTTATTTATGGACGATAGTAACGTTTAGGCCATACTTCCGCTGTTTATTTTGAGGTTTGTAGTAAAGCTTTGTTAACCCTTAAGATTTATATGTTAACTAGCTTGTTTAGCGTGGCACCCTTCTAGGGGGGGTGTGACAAAGGAAGCTATCAAGAAGATGACTCAAGCTAAGAAATCCGAGAGGATGGACGGCTCATGAATTGTAACGCCATGAGTAAGGTCCCAACGATGAATGGATATTTTGTTAAGGAAGGAGAAGAAGGACCTTACTACGGATTCCCGGAGCCGGTATACAACACAGACTCATAAACCGATCAAGAGATGGGAAATCTTCCACGATTATGAATGGGTAGAGGATGAAGAGCTGCCAAACCTAACTGTGAGCAAGGAAGATGACTCTGATTGGATGGACTTTATAGAACCGGAGGGAATGACAACATGCTTCAACGATATGAACATCCTTGTGCTTATGTGTGAAATGGATGTCTAGATTACTGACCCCAGAAGTTTGGTTACTTCAGCAAAGGGCGAGATGCAGAATCGAAAGATTGAGTACGGACCGCTGGCTGTGGGAGAGATCACTTAGGATTGCCTTGATGTTGAGACTATTCCCGAACTGGAAGAGCTATGCTTATATGTCTATCTACATAATCTGAATATGCTTACCTAATATGTTCTCCCTGACTTTTTACTTGATAATTTCGATTACTCTGGTTGCTGATTTAAGTTATGATGAATCAATCAACACTGTTAACGATGATTCACAAGCAATGGACCGAGAAGAGAAAAAAGATACTTGAAAGAAATAATAAATCGAGAGTTTAATCGAGTCAATCTAGTGACAAAAGAAACAATTAAAGTTATCATAGGCATGCCTAAAATGTGAAAAAATTAAATATGGGCTAGCCTAGAAAAGAAAGAACAAAAGGAAGACACTGCACTTTTGAAAGAACTCATAGACGCATTTACTTGGTCATATAATGACATGTCGGTTATTAATTCGTTTGCTGTGGAACACCACTTACCTAACCTATCCAAAGTCAAACCCGTCAAACAGAACCTTCATAAGTTGAGACCAAAGTGCTTTCTTAAGGTCAAGGAAAAGTTATGAAACTCCTCCACATCGGATTCATCAGAGTTATCATATATTCTACCTGGTCAGCCAACGTAGTACTTGTCCCTAAACCGACTGGCCTAGTTCGAATGTGTGTTGACTACCGAGACCTTAACTAAGCTTTCCTAAAAGATGATTTTCCCTTGCCTATTATAGTTATGATCATAGAGAACACCAAGGAGCACGAATTGATATCCTTTGTAGATTACTTCGTGGGTTACAATCAGATAAAGATGGCTCTAAAAGATCAGGAGAAAATAGCCTTGACCACCCCCTGAGGCACATTCTGGTGGGCATGGAAGAGCTTACTGAGTCAAGTGGTTTAAGTCCTTCAAACTACGAAAGGTTCAACCACCTATAGAGACAGATTCACCGAGTTGGCCTGCATATTTTTCAATAAAATATACTTTGTAATGCTAACAAATACGTGATATGGTCAAGACAAATTTAACATTATAACAAAAGTTCACTCATAAATAATTGAGTTATTGTAATCTTTCTTTCTTGTTACACTAATTGCTGTTGTAACTAAGATATTAGCAAAATCACAAAAATTATTGAGTACAGCCCGTGATATTACATCACTATGAGATTTTCAAAAGTAATTAGTAAGTGGATTTACATAATTTGGCTTGTGAGTTTTGAATATCTCACCAACTTTTTTAACCGGATTCACATAGTTTGTCTGCGAGTTTCAAGCATCCCACCTATCTAGCTGGATTCCAATAGTTGGCCTGTGGACTTTTTTGAGAAAGTATACTTTGTAATGGTAATAAGCATGTGGTAGGGTTGACACAAATTTAGCACTATAATAAAGTTTCATAATAATAAAGAGTTAAAATTATTGTAATGTTTCTGGATTGTTACAATTAGCACCGTTTTAACTAAGATATCTGCAAATCGTGATGCCACACCACTAGTACTAACGTGGTATCATGTCCGAATCAAATTGCGCGAGATGGGAATGAGATAAGTGTTGACGCCCCATTTTTTTGGGTTTATCTTAGATTTTTATTCATTAGTCATTGGGCTTTAGTATGTATTAATTAGGCTTTTATTATTATTATTGTTTTATGCCTAGTAAAAATGATAGCTTACCTTAATTAATTAAGTTCAGTTCAATAAGTGGTCTAATCTAGTCCAATTAAAGACCAAGTCCGGTCCAGTCAACAATCCATCTATTTAGTTGATCCATTTTATTAGGCTTAACCCAGGTTAAAGTTGAGATAGATTGCAGAGATTTTCACTTGATTTGGAACTGGTGTAGGTAGGGCAACTATGTAAATTCCCTTACATATTTTCTCAAAAAATTTGCAGTGATGTGATACCATGGTTGTACTCAATCATTTTTCGTGACTTTGCTTATAGATTTAATTACAACTGCGATAAGTGTGACAAATCAGAAAGATTATAGTAACTTAACTCTTTATTGAATGGAATTTTATTACAATGTTAAATTTGTCTCGATCGTGTCACGAGTTTATTACCATAAAAAGGTGTGTGTGTGTCTATATATATATATATATATATATATATATATATATATATATATATATATATATATATATATATATATATATTCAAAAACGCAAGCCCACTATGTGAATCTGGCTGCATAGGCGGGATATTCAAAAGTCGCAGGCCAATTATGTAAATTCGCGTACATATTTTCCCAAAAAAACTCATAATGACATGTTATTGTTGCTGCTAAAAATATGTCCAGCGTACGTTGCGGAATCCGAACCTGGACCGATGACCTGCAAGACAGAAAACGAGTGACCGCCGGGTGGGGTTCCCGGCGGAGAACTCTCCGATGCTTAAGTCAGAGCGCAGCTACATGATAATGACTCTGAAAAAGCATGAATGTGTGTAGTTGTCCTTATACCTGGGGGGGTAGACCCCTTTATATAGCGATAGGAAGAAGAGCCCTAGTAAGACTGGGCCGTAGGCTAGATGTGTTAGGATCGCATTAGGATCCTTGAGGATCACGTCCTGATCTCTGATAAGATAACTATCAGTCTTTCAGTTCAACTAGGATTGCCGGTATTCCCCAATAATTGAGAGTTTTATTTGAGGTATATCATATGCCCCCCACTTCCTTAGCCAAAATGTTTGGCTGAGGAAGTTTATACCTGGTGTCTTGAGACACACGTCAGATTTGTAAGGGATTCTCCATCCGCTTTTAGGGGTAATAATATTTCTCTACTCCATGTGCTCGGACAGAAGCTCTTGGGAGCTTAAGCCTTGGAACTTTGCCCGAGTAGGATGCTAGAACTCTAGCTCTTGAGAGCTAGGTCTTTCGAATGTCGCCTAAGTAGGCTACTCGGAATCATCTTTAGGAAGATGAATCATGGGATCTCGGGATCCATTAGAGGCTGTGCCCCACGTTAGCCTCTCTAGAGAGAGGACACAGAGCTGTGCATGCAAGTTGTTGCATGTGCTAAGTATTTGAATGTCCCCTTGAGGGGTCACCTCTCCTGTGGAGGGTGTTTGTTTTGTGCAAGTGTGTGTTCTTTAGCTTGAGCTGACCACATCATGCTTGCGTTTTACTTTGACGCGAACCCTTATTGTCAGCTAAGGGCTGGCAAAGAAGCCTCGCACTCACGCTCGGCCAGGTTTCGAATTAACAAAACAGGGTAGGGCGACGAACTCCCACTTGGTTTTGTCGTTTCACGGGTTAGAACTATAGCTAAACCGTTCGGATAGAACTTGAGCTCTATCCTGTCACCCTTGAGGGTGTTACCCTTGAGGGTGTTCGTCCCTTGAGGGACTGATGGAGCGCGGAGCTCACGCAAATACCCTCGGGGGTTTGACGGAACTTAAGAGTTCTCATCTTAAGGGCCCTCGGGGGCGGATGGAGTCGGAGCTCATGCAATTACCCTCGAGGGTTCGACAGAATTTAAGAGTTCTCGTCTTACACGCCCTCGGGGGTTTAACGGAACTTTGGAGTTCTTGTCGTACGCGCCTTTGGGGGTTTAACGGAACTTTAGAGTCCTTATTGTACGCGCCTTTGGGGGTTTGACGGAACTTTAGAGTTCTCGTTGTACGCTCCCTTGGGGGTTTGACGGAACTTAGAACTCTCGTCGTTTGTGCCCTCAGGGGTTTCTCGTCCTTGTTGTCGTGGTGCCAAATGAGAAGGCGAACCTCCCTGTCTGATAAGACACAAGGCATTAAGCCTGTATAAGAATGATCTCATGAAATATAAAGCCCCCGGCCTTTGAGAAGGCGTGGATATATAAAGACGGCTTTTAAGCCCATATGTAGAGTCCGATCGTAAGAAGACCTATAGGAGCAATATAGAAGACCATAATCTGTTTGATCGACTGGACGAGCATATAAAGTTTGAGGACGCGTAGTTCGTCCGAGCAAGATGCCACTGATGATCAGTAGAGTAGCAGGCATAGTTGTCGATGAGTTCGAATCCACCAGATACAGTGGCAGCATGTGTGCTTCCATCATCGTTGACCTAGCTTCTCAACAAGTAGCAATGTGAATATGCCATAGATAGAGGTCATTGTATGACCATGAGACGATATATAATGCCGAGACGGCAGGATACTGCAACAAAAAACCCTAAACGCGACTTCAAGTCGCATGGTGCTATGAATTTGTTCCTTGCTTATGAAGTGATTTATACGCCACCGTTGATGTTCGCAGGCATGGTTAAACCCTTGCAAGAAATAAAAGTACGTGACTGAAAAAACAGCCTCTGCAGTAATAAAGCATATAAAAATACAACTATGTTTTTAACGTAGAATATAAGAGCACTGTTTAGACACCGTGGCCCCATTAGGGTCTTGTCGGTTAGCCGACAAGGGTGTGTTGCCCTGCGTGTCGCAGGTGAGCTTAATAAATCATTGCAGTCGGTAAAACACGACATGTAGTATATTCGCATCAATTGACGCGACTGGACAATGCTAGATCAAAAATTAAATGGGTCTAGGTAATATAGAAATGCGTACGGGAAGCAGCCTTCGAAAGGCTTGCTAGCGCCTAAAATTATAGTCGCTTTATGTTTTAGTGACAGATACGTGACCAAATATGCGCCATTTAAAACACGTGCAGCATACTTTTCAAGAAAGACTCCAGGGTCTTTAAATCTAAATAGGCTTTTTCACGGTTAAAAGCTTAATACTCTTAAGAGCGTGTGGCCTTTTTCCTTTAAAAGCTAATGCTTTAGAAAGTATGTGGCCTAAGTTCAATAAATAAGACTTCGTGGGTCTAAATATTAATATGCACTTTTACTGGGCTGGAATGCAAAATTCAAAAGGAAGGGTTTCACCTGATTTAGACCGGGTCTACCCCTTCTCTTCTTTAACAGAGAAGCAGCGGCTGGCATGTCGGCGGCGCCACGATGGGGGGACACTGCGACGCGCGGGGAGGTCGCGGTGGAGCCGTCGCATGGTCGTAGATCAGGAGCACGGGTGGCCGAGGTGGCGCAGAACTGCACGGAGTTCATCGCTGCGGCGGTTTCTCCTTCATGGAGCGACAGACAGAACGGAGTTGAGGCCGCTATGGTGCAGCGCCGGTGGGCGCGATGGTGCAAGCCCAAACAGCGATGACGAGGTTTTTGAATCTCTTCACGAAGGATACGGCCGGCGACATCACTGACTTGGGCGGCGTGACATCGGGGCGATGTCGGGGAGCTAGTGGCGAAGCGGCGCCGTCGCCCTTTACTCGCGATGGACGACGCGATGTTGGGGATGGTCGCGGGGTTGATGCCGGCAACAGGTGCTAACGGTTGCGCCAAAACCATCATCGTGGTGGCCACCAATGATGGTTGACAGCGGCGCTGATCTGCTTCTTCTTTCCATTTTTTTCTGATTGTAATATAACGGTGCAAATTTGGGGCGCAATTACTGGGAGGTGGACGGCGAGGTGTCATAGTCGCCGTTCGGTCGCGGTGGAGCAGAGCTAGAGGAAGGCGGCGGAGTGATGCCGTCGCTATCCAAGCGTGGCTGTAATGGAGGCATTGGCCATGTCGGAGGAGGCCATGGTGGTCTTGGTGGCCTGACTATTCATGGCGTCGGTGCCTTGCTGGAGGACATGCCACGACGGCGGCGCTAGGGTTCTGACCCATAGGCGGCGGCGGTACCGCAGCTTCTTCATATTTGATTCTTTCTCTTTTCTCTTTTGAGTTGATGACGTTGACGACGACAGTAAGGCCGTCAGTCTTGGCTGCCGGCGGCAGCTTTGTTATAATCTGATACCTGCGGCGGCAGGATATTCTGCGGTTTTGACATGTAGTTCTCGGCAGTTCGGAGTACAACCATTGAGATTTCTTGAGGTCAATCGGTTAGGCTGACAGGTCCTACGGATGACGTCAAAATGTTGCTGTTAAAAATATGTCCCTCGTACGTTGCGGAACCCGAGCTTGGACCGATGACCTGCAAGACAGAAAACGAGTGACCGCCGGGTGGGGTTCCCGGCGGAGAACTCTCCGATACTTAAGTCAGAGCGCAGCTACATGATAATGACTCTGAAAAAACATGAATGTGTGTAGTTGTCCTTATACCTGGGGTAGACCCCTTTATATAGCGGTAGGAAGAAGAGCCTTAGTAAGACTGGGCCGTAGGCTAGATGTGTTAGGATAGCATTAGGATCCTTGAGGATCACGTCCTGATCTCTGATAAGATAACTATCAGTCTTCCAGTTCAATTAGGATTGCCGGTATTCCCCAATAATTGAGAGTTTTATTTGAGGTATATCAGTTATCATGGTTGTACTCAATTTCATGATTTAGCTAATATGTTAAGTACAGACATGATAATTGTGACAAGTCAGAAAGATTACATTACAATAACTAAACTGTTTATTTTTGTGGACTTTTCATATAATGTTAAACGTGTCTTGATTGTGCCACGTGTGTCATGCCAACTTTGTGGCCTTTTGTTATCAGGTTAAATTCATCTTGACCGGCCCTTAGGAGTGAATGAAGTGGCAAAGGTTCTTAAGAGTGATCGAAGTGGCAAAGCTCCTTAAGGAAAAACTTTAAGGTCCCTAATTCAAATCTCTATATGAAGGGACATATAAATTGCAATTGTGATAATTTAAAAAAAAAAAACTATCTTGACCATACCACGTGTTGTTACCATAACGAAGCATATCTTCCTCAAAAATCCGTAGGCCAACTATGTAAATTTGGCTACATAGGTGGGATACACAAAACTTGTAGGCCAACTACGTATATCCACATATAGATTTTCTAGAAAAACTCGTAGGCCAACCGTCTATCTTAATCACACTATGTGTATCACCATTAAAAAACATTTCGCTAGGGATCGTTTGTTTTGTCACTAGAGATAGAAAAGAATAATTTTTCTCGCAGAGAAACAAAACTTGAACAAAAGCATATTATAGCCTACTATTATGCATCCCCATTTCATCCACCACGTGCACTCGAACGAGATATCAAGCAATCTTCAATCATGTGACAAAAACCCTTCCTCACTCGTCCGTGGTTCCGCACACCATACATACGCAGATGAAAAACCCCCTCGATCTTTACTCTCTCGCTTTTCTCCCCAAGTTGAAACAAACACCTCCATTCTAGACAAGAAAAAAAAGAAAGGAAAAGAAAATTTTAATCAAACAGAGTGGTTGAATATCACGAGTTACTTAGTGCACATTAACATCCTAGTGACGATCGCAATAAATGCGAGAAGTCGGAAAGGTTTCATATCTTCAACTCTTTGATATTGATCCTATCATGTGTTGGTTATTGTTACAATTAGTATAATTATTTTCTCGAAAAATTCCCCAGCTAACTATGTGTTAGGTTACACAGTTAGCTAACTCAAAACTTACAGTCCAATTTATGTCAATCCAGCTACATATTTTCTCCAAAATCCCGCATGCCAACCACATCTATCACTGCTAAAAAAAAAAAAATTCTAACTGGACATCATCTATATTTACATGCTCATATGCTTACGCGTGCTCTCACTTGTCACTGAAAAGCACATTAAAAACAAAGATTTGATCTTTTCACAACGAAATAATTGCATACAAACATACCTAAGGCGTAGAAATATACATTCCCATCTCCTCGATCCCTAAAAAAAACATGTATGACCGGAAACTAATAATTCGGATCATCTAAAATCGTCATAAAATAATTTCATCTTATCACTTCTTTCTCAGATGAATTTGCTCAATATTGATGCACGACCATTTACTATTATAAATAAATGGAGTTTTTTTACCTAATTAATACATATTTAATACTTAATTACGAATATACTCTATTTTGAAACTTATTTTCCCGCATACCACACTTTTGAAAATCGCTATTTGAAATCACAATTTCAAGGTTCAAGGGAGATATAGCTGTTTAACCCTTGAAATCGTGGTTTCAAACAGCGATTTCTACTTTAAAGTAAAAATTAAGTAGAAATCGCTGTTTGAAACAACGATTTCTACTTTAAAATTGTGATTTCAAACAGAAATTTTCAAAAAATGTGACATGCAGTTAAATAAGTTTCAAAATGTATATATTAATAATTAAGTATTAATTAAAAAAAAAACTATGATACTAAATGATTGTATGCCTTTCTGGACCTTTGTTGTTCTATCAGATGAATTTGCGCAAACGTTGGCCCACCACTCTGTTACTCCACCAGCGTCTGGACAAAAAAAGTGAAAAAGAAATAACTCCAAAACCCCATTTTTCCCTGACTCCAAAACAGAAACCACAGTCGGTCAGTCAGTCTTCAAAACCACCACTTCTTCACTCTGATGGAGTTCAAGTTCCGAGCCATTGACGAGCAGGCCTCAACTTACCACCCCCCTTCTTCTTCCTCCAACTTCACCTACTTCTCCGAACAAGCTCGCCGAGGTCTGTCCCGCTTCTTCACTTGCTCCTGTAAACGAACAGGCTCCCCAGTATTCGAAATCGTACAGGAAAAAATACAGTCCCTCGTTTACTCCCGCATCCAATCGGCGCCTCTATTTCGTTTTTTGGTTCGATCTAGCTTCTTCCATGTGATTTTCGACCCATTTTTTGCGCTCTTCCGAGTTACTGTGCGTTTCCATGTTTCATTTTTGTACGGAAAAGCGTTAAAATGTTTTTTTTTTACGCTTCATTTTCGAGTTTTCCGGTAATGGTTGAAAGAGGAAAAAATCGTAGAGGAGAAAGCTGTCACCTTTATCTATCTATTTACCTGCATTTTCTCAGGAACTAAGCAGATTTTTACTGTTCACAGTTCGTTCGGATTTTGCTGGTGGAAAAATGCTAAGAGGGGAATAGTTAAATTTGATCAATCAGATTTTTAATGGTGCTAATTCGGAAATTCGATTAACCAGTTTTGCTGTTTGTTTGTGAAATCAAATCTCTGATTTTGTCTCAGCTGGCATTCCGACCGCCGATTTCGGGCCCTCTCGGGACGTATACCGGAGCTCGAACGATGTGCGCGAGGCCATACAGCGGGAGATCGAGAAGGAGCGGATCAGGGAGGAAATCATCGCGGCGGAGGTGGACAGGAGGCGAATGCTGGAGGCGGAGGTGAGGAGAGAGTTGCGGATGGAGCGGGAGTTCGGGTGCCGGAGGCCCGACCGGTTCGCGTTTCCGCCGGGGATGCCAAGGCCGCCTCCGTCGTCTTTGGGCGGGCGACCGCTCGAGGAGAGGATCGCATTGTCACTCGAGCATCGGTTGGGCTACTCTTCGTCGTTGCTGCGGCCGCGTGAGGCTGGGAACAACTTGGTGGTGCCGTTTCGGGCAAGCGCGGAGCTGAAGACATCGGAGGTGAAGCCTCTTGCAGAAGAAGTTAGCAAAAAGAAAGTGATAATCCTGGTCAGTAGCTTAACCTCAGTTGTGCACCATGAAGTACATCTGCTTGTTTCATTTACAACTGCACGTTTGAACATTTGTTTTCACTTGCTTATGCCCAGGCCATGTTTAGTTTTTCTAGTGCTTTTAATGTTGTTATGGTATTTCCGTGAAATTTCTGAGAGCAACTTCTGTGAGCTACTCGATGTTGTCGGGTGTTTTTTCCTTCTATTTTAGATTGCAACTTATTTGGAGTTCCTTTAGTTTTTGTCCCAAAGCGGAAAGTTCTCACTGGTGCTACACTGTGTTTGTGGTTCCCGTATTCAGGTCCTGAAATATGTAGCTGCCGTTGTTTGTTAAATTGAATGCATTTACATCTGGGTGCTAAACATGTTTACGATCTCTTACCACTAGAAAAACGTAATTGGCTTCTGCATTTAAGGAGTTTTGTGTTCCTCAATAAAAACTAGTGTTCGTCTCATTTCATTTAGTCTGTAAGCATGCCTTACAGTTTATTCTTAAGTGTTTATTCACCCTCCAATTTGTTGAATATATGTGATCCCTTAGAGTTTGGAGTATTAGCAAGCCGAATTCTGATTCCCTGAGCCTTTGTGGCCTGAAAGTCACATATGCTGGGATGTCTGAGTGTTCTATACTTTGCTAAAGATTGTTATGACCCAAGGAATATAAAGGACAAGCAAAGCACACTGATTTATCGTGGTTTGTTCAAATCGACCTACGGCCACACTTCAGAGATGATTTGAGATTTGCTCTTTTGTATTCCTCTCAACGCTACATGCTAAGTATTTTCTTGACTGTCTTTTTCATTTTTGACATTGTTTGGGATGTAACTTCATGGCATTGCAAACCTTTTTACTTTGAAATTCAGATTTCATTACATCCTCATTCTGTATAAGCTGTTTCTACTTTTTTTTCTTCGAGGGCTTGGCTAGTTATTCCTATGAGTTAACCAATTGGTTTATTCATCAGATAAAAAGGTTCAAGGTAGAGGAGGCTTTGAAAAATGTGAATATTGGTAAGACGAGATGGTTGTATGGTACTCGTATAATGATTCAAGATGCTTGAATATGTGTGTTTCAATTTATTACTAGCTCCTTTAAAAAATATTTTTAAACCAAGAAGATGCATGATAAATGAAGGAAAAGCAAGTCGCTACCTATTCATCAAGCCGAAAGAGATTTGAAGTTCGCACCAATATTTAGAATTCAGCTTATAAGCCATGCCGTGAAGCATTTAGAACATTAAGTGCATGCATACTGAGAAAGGACACCATAGAATCTGAGAATCTGCTTGCTCATGCTCAGAAACTTCAGATGGGAAGTGTTGATGGGTATGATCAGTGTTTGTGGTGGGTATGGTGATCAGTGAACTGGACGAGAGTATAGCAAAATTTTGAAATGCTTCTAGCAATGTTTGGAAGGGGTTCTCCGAGTCAAAACAGCAACTTCTTTTAAAACTTCATAATGGAATCATTGATAACAAACCCAAGAGTATATAACACTCTCAGAAGACGTAACGCTAAAATAATTAAGCTGAAGGAAAAAAAGAAGTCTTTCGAACATGTTGTTTTTCAAGTTCTTTTAGAAAATGGAACCAAACCACCAGCACCCTACGTATCATGGACCTTGTATGAGGGGGCGGAAGCAAGTTGCAAGCAAAAGACTCTGCATTATGCTATTATGTAACTGGTTGAGAAATTTTATAATAATCGTTGCTAGCAAACAGTAATTCAAAGTTGATAAGTTCCAGTCATTGATGTGAGTCATTGCACTGAAGTCTGAATAGAGAATTTCATTAATGGGTCATTTCGGATGTTGTTCCAATGTACAATCAATGACTAATAGGGGCCACCATAAAGGGTAGACCTTAGATAAGGTAAACGTGGAGTTAATGCAAGCAAAAAACATAGGGGATCCTATCTTAGCAGGAGCGTTGGGGTTGAAGAATTGGAATTTCTCTAATCAAGCTCTTTGGGATTAGTGGTTTGATGCCCTAAAGATTAGTACGGTTGATTGCAGATTGATGGGCCCTTAATAGGCCGATGGAGTTGGATGATAGGAAAAGGGTAAAGTTTTGGAGGCATGGTTTAATTTCGATGCTGTTTAGGTTGGTGGTGGACAAAGAGGCCTGTGTAGTTGATTTTGATTTCTCTGTGCAGTGAAGTTACTTGGATTCGAACTTTAGGTGGGCTTTTCAGGATTGGGAGGTTGAGGAAGTGCACTTATTCTTAGCTGCTTCACAATACAAAGTTAGCATGTGGACAATACCTGATAGGAAAGGGTTATTCCCTATTCGTTTATTCTACGCCTCTCTCTGCTGCCATCCTAGACCCTTCCGTGGAGGACCATCTAGGGTGTTTCATGACCGCCCAAAGGTTGATTCTCTTCATGGAAGGTGCAACAAACACTATTTTGACCCAGGACAATTTGAGGAGATGAGGGCAGATTGTAATTAATTGATGAGCTATGTGCAAAGAGGAAGAGGAGCCGGTGGACAACTTACTTCTTCCCTTTGAAGTGGCACAGGGTGCTTGGGATCTTCTCTGTGCCTTGTTCCAGTTTCAGTGGGTCATGATGGGGGCAGTTAAGGAATTACTACTGGTATAGGGAGGAGTAAAGGTGCCTAAGGGTAAGCAAAGGAAATGGATGCTGGGACTTTTACTTTCTGTGCGGATTATTTGGAGGGATAGAATCAGACGTAATTTTGAATATGTAGACGTGTTTGTGTGGTCTATTCTCAGCGTTCTATGAATTTTGCAGCTCTTGTCTACGAGCTTTGCCGTGGACCTAGTATGTAAACCTTTTTGTTGGCTCTAGGCATGGGCTTGAGTATTTCTCTATGGAGAGGGTTATGTCTGGAGAGAGTTTGGTTGCAGCTCTGTGTCTTCTTTTTCCTGTTTCTTTTGTTGCTTTATACATCTGTACATAGGTTGGATCTTGATGCTTTCATATTAAACTACTTGTCAAAGAACAAAAGAAGTTAGATCTTTGGAGGGTACATGGCTCCTGTGGACCCCCCATCGATCTGCCCCTCACCCGAAATACCTCCATCATAGTAGCCCAACGGCGGTCACCATCAATTGGAAAATTGAATGCCTCCCTAAATGTCAATTTATACAACGCAACTACCTTGATGCTCCATTGACATAATCATAAGCTTGTGAAGATGAAGCAGAGGCAAAATTATAACAAAATTTGGGAATCCTTCTAAAAAAGGTTTGAAAGGGGATTTTCAAAACCAAAACGGTATCTAGTTTTGTAAGCTCCAAAAGAAGGTTTCTAAAAAAGCTTAAAAGTGAGAACTCTTCTAAAACAGAACAAATAAAAACTGAAAGTTGTTTCCATGCATGTTCAGTTTTTGAGAAAGCTGGAAACCTAAGCGAAGACCCGAAAACTTGTTGGCTATAGATGGGCTTGTAGCTTCCAGCTTTTGCTTTAGTTGATAGTTTTGGAGAAACTGGGGAAAAAACATGTCTGGGAAGTCTTTTGTGTTTATTATCTTCTTGGAAGAGTTTTCGCTCCTGGCCTGGTTGTTGAAACCTCGTTTGATCTTTCAAAAATCACTTCTTAGTTTTCATTTCGTGGTACCTTCTTCAAACCTTGTTACAGGAATCCACAAACATCTTATGAAACATTGTCTATGATCTCAACTTCATCATATCCACCCCCAGACCCTGCCGTAGCCGTCAGCCAAAACCACCAAAAATCCCTCCATTACCACTCTCACAGAAGTCCAACATCACCATTGCTGCTGCCAAAGACACATAATCGCCGACACTGTAACCACCACTTACCTACCACTGCCACCAAAGCCGTATTAACAACCCACTATACAAGGATCGATGCCCATAAATCTGCCAATGCTAAACACGGGTAAGTGACCTACGACAAAGTATTGGCATTGTCGAATCTGCAATTTCAGGCAATATGGTTCTGATTGCAGTATAACTACGATAAATGAGAGAGAGCGGGGCTTAAGGAACATGAAGTCAGTTGTGGTGGTGCTTGCAAATAGGTGGTGGCTGTGAATTTGTGATGGTTGAGGAACCGGCAGAGAACTAACAAGTAAAGAAAAGAAAAGGAAAGAATTGACCATTTCCCTAATTTTTTTTAAACCTTTGAATTGTCTAACAGGCCTTTAACAGTTGTCAAACGCGACCCTAGTCAACTTAAGGATTTCTGGTTTGATAGTTCAGAATTTGTGCCGAGAGGTTCTGGTCTTATTGTTTATCGCTAGGTGTAGTTAACTTAATTTAGAAGGAAGTCATTTACATTAACATGAGACCTTAGGTATGCAGAGTAATTCATTTTTCACTTGAATATGATTATGGGGGATTGGCAGTCTAAAAATGTCAGGAGTAGTTAGAGGTCATATCAAATATCATCCTTTTATGGGTAAGGAGAGAAGCTAGTTAATCGTTAGATCTACTTATTTACAAAATATTCGCCATGTAGTTTATATCTAAGCGTTGGTTGTTCTTAGTCTTCTATGAATTCTGTCTTTTGTGTTGCATTTATGTCTGTAGTCTAGCTACTTCCACTAGGGAACTAAACTAATTTGGTTTCATCATGTTTGAAGAAGAAGTGATTAGAAAGTATAAATTCGTTGTGAATTTGAATAACTTGTTTCTTGTCTTGCCATAGCCTCTCAAAAGAACAGATACAACCAGTGCTGCCAGTATAGCTATGTCGCGATCCCATCTTTGGTCACTTTAAGATCTCTTATTCCGCATCCTGAGCTGTTGCAATCTGCTGGCACTACCGGCAAAACAGCTATCAAAGCCAAAGAGTTGCATTCTCCTGGCTTTTTGGTTGTCTAGCCCATTGCGCTAGTAATTCTTGGTGGTAATACTGGCTGATTTACAGAGCCTGTGAGACTGAAGAGGAGACTGGAAGGGAGAGAGATGGGTTGGGAATTTTTGCTATGTTGGCAGCAGTGATTGTGGATCTGGTCTCATAGACTATAAGAAACTCTTGGCAACTGGTACATGACCTACAATCAAGATTTTGTTTGACACGATGAAAATTGTATTTCAGAAAATTTATTACCTGAGTCGGTGCTTATAATTGACTTATGAACTTTATTTCATATGGACATGTGACTAAAAGATTGCAGCAATACTATTTATATTAATGAAGCGCCGTAGTTCCTTCTCGTCTCTACATTTTCTAAGATCACATTGTCCCGTGTGCATGGGAAACTGATGGATGGAATAGGGATCGAAAGTGTTTTCAGATATGGGCTAATAGATTTAGGACAACAGAGTAAAGAACTTCAGACATTAATAGTAGTGATTTATCCGAGATTTAAGATGTTTAAAAGCGGCTTCTTCATCTACTTAACAGCTTTCGAAAATTGTATTTCCTTCTACATTGACGGGCATCCAGTTAACAGAAAGCAGCTAGATGTAGGAAATCCTACATTACAGGAGATTGGCTAATATTATTCCAGATGAAGACTACCAAGAGTACTTTTGAGTTCTCTTTTTTCTGAATGCTGAGAGTAGGATCTCTAGCCTTTTCACCGTTCTTTGCCTGGTCTGTGTGGCACGAGTGTCTGGCTATGGTTTTATTTGAGCTTTCTGCTGCAGGGGAAGCCCGATGTAAACCTTTCTGGAGTTAAGCGCAAAGCTAAGACACCACCGGCATTGGATGCTAACGAGCTACCATCAGTTCGTTTGCCAAAGAAACCTAAGGAGGAGTGGGGTTGTGCAATTTGTCAGGTCAGTGCCACAAGTGAACGAGGCTTAAATGAACATCTCCAGGGGAAAAAACACAAGGCCAAGGAGGCAGGACTGAGAGCACAGAGGACAGGAAAGAACTTTGGTATTGGACTCTTCCCAAAGAAAGTTGCCAAGCCTACAAAGCTTGATGAAGGTAGTAGATCAAGCTCAGACCAGACTGGGAAAATGGACAATGAATTGCTGGTGACTGGAGAGTCGTTACTGCATATACTTCCATTTACAGGAAGTTCAAGGATGAATGAGCCACTATTGCAGAATAATCAAGAAGCTGGTGATATAAAGAAGAAAAATGGGGAGTACACAAGGAAAGTGCACAAGACAGGCGAATTTAAGAAAAAGAAATTCAAGTTTTGGTGTGAAATGTGCCAAGCGGGGGCCTTCTCTGAGAAAGTGATGAACAATCACAGAAATGGGAAGAAGCATGTTTCCCGGCTCCAGGAACAAAATCAGAAAAATGGAGCTCTCCCTGAGCAGGAAAATGTAGCTGTCCCTGAGGATCAAGTGGGAGAGGCTACTCAGGAGACCAATGAGGCCGAAGAGGTTAACGAGGATGAAGCAAGAAATGCTTCGGATGAAGTTGACAGAGCTCTAGAAGATATTGAGGCGGATGATCATGAGGTAGCTGCCGAAGTTACTGGTACAGAGAATGCGACTGACTTAAAAAGCCCTCTCAAGTGCCGTTGAACTGTTGTACATGCTGAGTGATGCGTAGAGTCCCTGATCTGCTCTAAGGTGACTCGTTCAACTGCTGCTTGCTCCGACTTTCATTTGGATTGTGTAACTTTCTATGTGCCATTTTAACTGGGACTTTTAACTTTCTATCAAACATTTAGAACCATCCTCCATGCTGAAAATTGATCAGTAATTCAGGGCTAGGCCATTTTGAACCTGACGGGTGTTCCACCTTTGTATCATATGGCATTCAGAGCTGGAGAATCTTCTGGCAAGCTCTTACCCCACCATTTTATTGGATAAAACATGCTCTGCGTGTGCAAGTTCTTCATTCCTGAATGCCTCTATTGTTACTATTATTTGTGAGTCCCTATTGCATATATTCGAGACTCAGCAGCTTATACATGATCAGTCACTTTGGATCGCACCCTTTATTACAGTTTCAGGGCAAAGTCCAGACTACTCTCTAGGAGATTACATGAATCTTCAACTGGGATATTTGAGTTTGTACATTAGGTCTGTGCTCTTGAATCTCGGATTCGTAACTTACCGAAGGGTTCTCTCTTCAAATGCAGATAGGGTAGCTATCAGTATGTCAAAATCCCTGATGATTTAAGCTATTTTAGAATTTAGATCAAACTCTCTGTAAGTTACTGGAACTTTTCCTCGCAAGTCAATTGAATCTGAGGGTAAATTTTGCTTTCACCGTCAGACACCACTACCTCTTCCTGCCATCCCACTAGGGCAAATTCTCGTTATGAGGACTCAACTACGAGTTTGCAAGGAAAGTACTCTGATAACTGATTAGGTAATCAAAGTAGACTGCATGGCGGAGAACTGAAAAAGAAAGATATTCGGGTAAGCACATGGACTAATCTAAGCTGTTAAAAAGCGGTGGCGGTGGGAGGGAGTAACAGTAGCTGTTGGCGACGGGCCTTAGGCTGTTTCGCTTTTCTAGTTGATATTGATGTGTGTGTGTGTGTGTGTGAGAGAGAGAGAGAGAGAGAGAGAGAGAGAGAGTGCCTCAACACCATATGAGGAATGAAACTGGTAAAGGATAGAGCTACCTACGGCAATTAGCAGCTCCCAGCCTTAGCACTTGCTAGTTGCACTCGTCTTGGCAATGGCAACTGTGAAGGAGGTTTTCTTCTGTTAATGGGTATCTGCTTCGCTTTTGAATATTTGCTTGTCTCGCTTATCCTTTTGGACTTATCCCTTGAATTTTGTTTTGTAAATTCAATCATTGTTTGACTCCACTTACGGCTTTCTCCACACTACTGGGGTAACTAAAAGCGATGACTCGGGGAGGGGGAAAGCCACGTTAGGCGAAACACATCCCAATTGCAAACAAGATGGACCAAAAGTACGATTCCAGCATGCAGCCACAAGAAAGGGATGAAGCAGAAGCAGAAGCAGATGCAGATGCAGATGCAGAAGACATCACTGGGAGAAAAGCCACATTTCCACAAACCACCACCAACCATCAGCAGCAGATTCAACCTACAACCGGCACAAACCACCATCTGACCAGCAGACTATATTGTAACTGGAGACCTTAAGACCCAATAGAAGATACGAACCTAGCAGAGCACCTCCTCCAAGCAACAAATTGACATCCACATCCGCAACCCCAACACCAACCAAAAGGTATACCGATCTAGATAATTGACATTCGCCACCAGGAGAAACTATATAGAAATATCAGCCTCCCCATAATTATTACCTACAGCCATAAATTTGGAGTGCAAGACCTGACGGCGAGGAAAAAAAGTTGGATCTGATTGCCAACTTCACTCTGGCCAAGACATCCCCGAATTACTACCACCACTTAAATCCGTCACAAACATGGTCGAACCAACAAGAGATCTGGTGCCACCAATGAATCACCCAGGAAAAAGGAATAACCAGTTCTGCAACTGTCATACTACCAGAAACACAAGTAGAAAAATCTCACCACTTGCCGGCAGACACCATACGCATTGGACTAGTGAGAACCTAACTTGCAAACAGGTCGGTTAAAGATGAAAATATAAGAAAGACCACGCCGCTGTAGCAATAAACTCCCAGTATCTCAGTTGAGAACGCCTAGAGAGTAAAACAAGAATATCAAGGCCAACATATCGAAATTGCAAACAAAATGGACCAAAAGCACGATTGAAGCATGCAGCCACAAGTAAAAAAGCAGAAAAGGAGAAAGCCTCGCTGGGAGAAAAGCCACATCTTCAGAAACGACCAACCCATCAGCAGCAGACTCAACCGACAACCGTCACAAACAACCATAGAAATCTCAGCTTAGCCATAATTGTTACATACCTTACTCTGGATCTGAATGCAAGACCTGATGAAGAAGAAAAAAGTTGGATCTGATTGCAAACCTTACTCTGGCCAGGACATCACCGAATCACGGCAATCGCTTACATCCGTCACAAACATGGTTCAAACCAACAAGAGATCTGGTGCCACTGGTGAATCGCCGAGGAACAAGAAATAACTAGTTCTGCAACTGCATACTACCAGAAACACAAGTAAATCACCACTTGCCGGCAGGAATCACACATATTAGGCTTGTGAGAACCTAGCTTGCGTACAGGTCAGTGAAACATGAAAACATCAAAGACAAACCATGCCCCCATAGCGATGTGCAAAAGAAGCAATAAACCCTCAGTAACTCAGTTGAGAAAGTCCATGAGAAAAACAAGAATATCATCTTTCATCATACCCCGATAACCAAAACATAGAAACTTGTGAACAAGGGCCCAAAATGCATAAACAGTATCATAAGGACAGCATAAACCCAAATTCGAACATCACGTATCTTTAACACAATTCATTTCTTGCGATATGTCCAATGACTAGGTTACAAAACGGGCCATGACACCCATAACCTCTAATAACTAAATACCTACAAAATTTACCGACTAAGCTATTTGATAGAGAGCATATCTGATTCCCCCAATAGTTTCCAACCTTCGCGTATACGCAGTATATGATAGTTATCTTCCTTTACAAAGACAGGAAAACACCATTGCAGGCCAGGGCAAATGTTTTAAGCCCCTCTAAATATTTTTCATCTGCTGTGATTATAGAGCAAAGGTTCAAACCCTCAAAGCAACAGGATCTTGCCACGAGATCTTCCTCTTCCCCGAACGATTTGAACCATCCCCAACATTTCTACATACAGATACCATTAAATCATTGAGTGGCGGCTCATCGCTTCCAACTTTGTTGACTAAACCTTTCTTCAGCTCCCCAAACCTCAACGGTTCACATTTATTCCAAAGCTCTTCTTCTTCTGTCTGTCAAGATTTAGTAAGAGGTAAGATGGTATCAGAATAAAGTGGCAACAACCATTTGAAGTTTAGTAATTCAATGCAGAATTTATATGTTGTACCGAGATCTGGTTTAAGTCAAAAACAGGAGCCCGGCTTTGCAAGGCAGCTCCTCTCCCGCTGAGAGCACTTTCCTTCTGATTGAAATCAAAATCTGGACTTGGGTTTCGCAGAGCAACATCATTATCACTGTACACCCTTTCTTTTGAGTTTAAATCAATGGCTGTCATTGGGCTTTGAACAGCAGCTTTCCCTCCTCTATACATCAATCCCCTCTGATTTGCTTCTGGAAATGAAGTTGTAGAAAATAGAGCTGCTTCCATTCCATTACGCATTGTTTCCTTATGGTCCCAGTTAAATTTTGGCATTGAATTTTGAGGAGTGTCTTCCTTTCCCACATAAACTTGGCCCTTCTGGTTTACCTTGGAAATCAAGGGTAAGTTCCGACGTGTGACCTCCTTTTTCTTATCGTGAATACGAACCTTTGTCTTGTTCTTGCGTTGAATTTCTACATTTCGTGGTTGTACAAGTTCTTGTTCTCGAGGAATGCCTGACTTGTTTTTCAAATATTCGTATCTTCTCCTCAGAAATCTACAATACATAAGACAAACAGAGACTTGTAATTGTATAACAGAGCTATAAATTGTCAGCCACTGATTCCATTCACCGTTGCAAACTCGCCAAAATTGAAAAAATAAAGCTAAATATAATATAATCCGAAATTATGATTTCTATTGGTATTCTACTGGAAGCACAATTTTGGTAGAATTTGAAGGCTATGCACGTATTAAAGTTCACCGGGCAAACACATCCGTATCGGAAAAATAAAGTGAAGATAATCACGACAAGTTGAAACATCATACCGAACTTCAGCCAACAGAGTCAATTTCCTCTGTTTTCCATTGTCCAATTTGTTTCTCTTGGCATTCACTTCCTGCAATGGATAATGAGAAAATTAGAACTGTGACCAGGAAATTTACACATGGAGACAACTTCTCCACTTACAAACCGAAAACTTAGTACTCAAGGCTAAGGGTGGCGGCGGGAAAGAAAGTCCATAAAGGAAGACTACCAAATGATGATTCGAAGGACAAACAAAAAAAAACAACATTAAAAACACGAATCAACATAAATAAAATGTGAAGGAGGAAAGGGGGTGAAATTGAAAGATCCACCAAACCAGAATGAAGGAAGTTCACAAAAAAAAAGAAAAGAAAAAAGGAACAACCCAGAAACTTTTCCACCTCTACCCTTGGAACTGATACTTCAAGTACTCATACAGCAGGTGTATCAAGGAAAATAATAGCTTAAGTTACACGTATGAAAAGGTCAGAGAATAATAACAAGTCGAAGTAAAGGTTAATTAAACAAGGACAAGATGAACTTTCCCCAAAATATTGCTATATACTCATCAAAAAGAGAAATCGAAATAGAAGAAAAACTATCTGATTAGAGGGATTTCAAAGGGGTATTTTCAGAGAAATACATAAACAATCATATACGTCCTTCCAACTCCAACAGAAGGTAAACGAATAAACCCAAGACCAAATAAATACGAAAAACACCGAAAACCATATCAGTGGAGATTAATTCACAAGAAATCAAGAACATCAAATCGACAGAAAAAGAACCAATAACATATTCCTAACAAGATCATACAAATAGAAATCATATTCTCAGATAAGACCATAGATCTCAATTATAAAGGCTAAAAATTTTACCTTCTGTAATTCTTGGTACTCTTGCATCAGAGTCTGGTGCTTGAACCTAGCCTTAAAATCTTCATAACCACCATAAGATGATGAATAAAAAACAACCCCTTTCATCTTCTTGGTCATCAGATCACACACAATATAAGCAACCCACTAAACAATCTTGAATCTGAACCAGAGATAAGTATGAAATAGAAGGAAAGAAAGAGGCAGGTATGATGAGAGAGAAAGAAAGAGAGGTGGGCAAGGATATACTAATGAGGGGAGGGGAGAGAAGGTTCTCGCTTTGCCCTGCTTTCTCTGTAAACTCTGACCAAGACAAAGCCCAAAAAGCCCACATAAATCGGGAAAAAAAACATTGTTCTTTTGAGACAGTGCAGTGATGAAGATGGGGATTTTTTGGGGGGTTGCAGAAGGGTATTTCTGGCAACGTAACCTTGTGCGTGTGTGTGTGTGAGGTGGGTTCGGTTGGAGGACGTTTGAAGACATCTCCTCTTTTCTTCCTCTCCTTCTCTCTCTAAATCTCTCTCTTATAATTTTTGTTTTTCTTCTGCATAAATTTTGGTCCAGCTGGGCCATTAGAGAAAGAGAAAGAGTGTCGGGTGGTGTGGACTCTTTGTTTTTGATGGGGGCATGAAGTGGAGTTTCTTATGTCTCTTCTCTCCTCTTTTGTGGGTGTTTTGCATCTGGAAGGATAGGAATAAAGTCGTGTGTAGACGTAGATATTATAGATCTAGAGAGAGAAAGGGAGATGGTTTCTCTTAGAGAGAGAGTAGGAAGTTGCTGGAGATAAATGAGGGGATGATGCTTCTCTGTGTCTCTGATTTGTTGCAGTTGTTGCTAGTACCTTGTTTTTAGGCTTTGGGTTTGTGAAGTCTCTTGGCTCCGTTTCTTGATTGTGATGCCTTTCTCCCCCCATTATTAATAGTACATCAACAACACAGCAACAGAGACTTGGGATTTTACATGAATACCCTTCTTATTCACTTCCCTGTTGAAGAATGTCAAATCTTTTCAGAATCTCTACTAAAACCCAGAGGAGATCGTTACCATCTTCAGTCTGCAGACCCAAGGTTCAATTACAAGTACGCCCTTCTCTTCACTCTCCTTGCTCAAAGAATCCCAAACTTATCAGAATCCCCTTGACTCATGGGGTGCCAACTGTGAATCTCTAAATCACATGATTATGATTTATCATAGAAGCCAATGAAAACAGTTCACATCTGCGTTGCGTGCGTCTCAAAAATCATGTACTAGTATTTGTCAATCGAGACAACGAATATAATTACCGGATCTAATCCTTCACGAAAAGTAAGAAATTTCCTTTAATCTGACCCATTCGAGGTGAAAAATGAAGCTGCATTCTTATCTCTCTTCAACAATTACATGATTTCTGCTGTTTCCCTGAGAGTCTTTGTGGGTTGGATTGTAATTTCCCAACGATACCAGTTTTAAAATTCAAAGGCAGCTCATCCACACCTAACTCCTGGAATTTTGTGACACCATTTCTACCCACCTGCCTAACTAGCAGGTTAGCAATGCATGTAGCAACAACGATTTGATCCCCATCTCTTTCTAGGCTGTGGGGCTGGAAGCCAGACTTGGACTTTTCCATTAGCTTTGCAAATTGATCAGTCTTCAAGTCAAGATTAAAGGTACGAGAAATTGTTCTGTAGTAAGCTTCTGTCTTTAGTATTTGTCTAGCATCTCATACAGAGTTGAGAAGCTGGAAGCTTTGCAAAGAAAAAGCTGTTGGGTTCATCTGTTGCCTTGTTTGAAAGCTGTCTTTCACAGGTCCTTTCCCTTCATTACTACCCTAAGTCAATAGACAGGAAATGGTCTACAGTCAATGTACAGAGAGAGAGAGGGAGGGAGGGAGGGAGGGAGGGAGGGAGAGGAGAGAGAGAGATGGAGAGAGAAGAGAGGAAGTTGTGAAGTCTACTTCTGCTGCCTTTTTCATTGTCTTTGCCATTACCCCAATAAATTAATGGTCAGCACAGACTTGGTATGCGACAGAGACATGTGAGAGGGAAAAGGAGGGAATAGGTTCATTCCATTTTCTTCCTCTTTTCCTGAACTTTGCTGTTGGGTACTCGCGGATGTACACCCAAGAAGGACACTCTCCACCACTTTTCTGTTTTTCTTTGACGATGACGATGACGATGATGAATACCCGTGGAATAAAAGGAAGAGACCCCGTGGAAGAGGAAACTGGCGAGAGCCTCCACCAGTACCATAGAGATGACCATGACTTCGCCTGGGGGGACCGATCAGGGGAAGCCCCCTTCCTTGACCGTCCTAAACATGAAAACTGAAGAAGTCAGCTTGTGAAATTTCAGTGGGTTTGTTACGATCAAGTCACTGGTTTACACATTCATGGCTACTCCCGCAAATGTGGTCAATTACATGAGACTCGTTAAAGCTTTGTCGGAAGTTATAATAAAGGTGACACTGCGACGACTTACACAACCAAAAGATGTTATCTTAAGCTAAACAGTATTCTGAACAATGGCATTGCTGAACAATGAACTCCTTGAGTTAGGAGATAATCTGTTGTGGATGAAATCCGGAACTTGATTCGTGAATAGACATACACAATAAAGAGAATACCGGTGACTCGCCGGAAGAATTTTCGGCAGAAAATCTCCGATACTTAAGTCAAAGTAAACTCAAGATGGATTTAGTGTAAACCCTAATTGGAAGTCACTTACCACCCATCACCTTTCTTCCCTCCTTTTATATGGCTCTCTATCTCGTGGGTAGTTATTTGGGTAGTTATTTTCCATTGATTTGGGAGTTACCAGGTTCATGGGAGGTTATTTCCACTAATGGCAGTTAATATTATTAAGTGAAGAATTATTACCATAATGGTGGGCGGTTAAGGCTTTCCACTTCCCCATTAGTGTTTCTGACAGTTTTGGTGCCATAAGATGGTGACACATGGCACCATCTCGTGGGTAGCATTTTCTTCTACATCACTTGCCCCCCATTCCATGTTCCCTAGAGGAGAACATAGAATTATTATTCTTGGGTTTTTTGAAAGATCTTCCACTCAGTACTTCTAATAGCTAGGATTCCTTCATTTTACTTGACTTGGCCGAAAGGAGGCGCAATGACGTGCTCGCCCACTCAGCCGAGTAGAGCCATGTGAGGTGCTTATCTACTCGGCTAAGCCTAGCATATGTATGTGGGGGTGATCGTCTACTCAACCTAGCTGAGTAGAGGCATACCAAGGTGCTCGTCTACTCGGCCTAGCCAAGTAGAGGCATTCCAAGGTGCTCGTCTACTCGGCCTAGCCGAGTAGATGCGTACGAAGGTGCTCGTCTACTCGGCCTAGCCGAGTAGAGGCGTGTGGAGGTGCTCGGCCTAGTCGAGTAGAGGCCTGTGGAGGTGCTCGTCTACTCGGCCTAGCCGAGTAGAGGGGTACGAAGGTGCTCGTCTACTCGGCCTAGCCGAGTAGAGGCATACCAAGGTGCTCGTCTACTCGGCTAGAGTAGAGGAGTGTAGTTTAATGCGCTCGTCTGCTCGGCAGAGGCTAGGACCAAAGTAGCTCGTCTACTCGGCTAGAGTAGAGGCATGTGGTCCAATGCGCTCGTCTGCTCGACAAAGGCTAAGACCAAAGTAGCTCGTCTACAAGGCTAGAGTAGAGGCATGTGGTCCAATGCGCTCGTCTGCTCGGCAGAGGCTAGGACCAAAGTCGCTAGTCTATTTGGCTACGTTGTAGTCCCCGTCATGGGGTAAATAGGTAATTTTGCCCCCCGGTCATTTTACGAGATGGTGCCACGTGTTCAGGATAATCTAACCATCGTGAGATCTCATCTGTTGGATGAGTCTCTTGTTTCTATATAAGGGGTAAAACCTTTTACCCTTTTCACAACGTCTCATTTCTTCAAGTGGTGTTGAGAGAGAGTGAGGTGATCTAGAGGCTTCATTCAAAGGAGAATTTCTAAAGAGTTCGAAGGTTCTTCTTTTTCAAGTAAGCTTCAAACTTGTTTTTAACTTTTCTTTTGAAATCTCTTGTTTTGATTTAAAATTATGTCCAACGAGGATGAAGAATGTGTTTCTGAGCCTAATGCTGATGTACAAGGTGTTAGGATAGAGCCCACCTTTGATCTTTTATTTTTAGAAACCGGAGTTCTCTTGGTTCCCTTCCAAGAGTCAAGAGGAGTTCCCGCTAGGGAAGTTTTAAGGGAAAGTGCTCAGTCTCCTAAGCCTTTTGATGCGCACACACTTAGAAGTAGGCTGAGTAGTTATGACCTGAAACTTCTACGTGAGCGCTGTGAAATTCCGCCGATTATAAAACTTAGGCTCCCTTATGAGAATGAATCAACCAATATGACTACACTCGACGAGATTGGTGTTTATTGGGATATGTTCATCAATGGCTTTAGAGTTCCCCTTCATCCTTTCTTTATCAGAGTCTTGAAAGTTTACGGGCTTGCGCCTGGCCAATTTTCTCCTCACGCATGACGTTTTATGAGTTTCTTCATCTACCAGTGCCATAAGGTAGGTTTAAATCCTAGGGTTAGAGTATTCAGATGGTTTTTTACTATCTGTACCATAACTAAGCAGGTAGGTTGGTATTTCTTGAGTCGTCGCCTAAAGGCCGAAGCCAACCTATTTTCGCACCCTCCATCATCCAATCACCATTAGAAGGAAAGATTTTTGTTTGTTAAATTACCTAAGTCTCAAAGGAGCAAAGTCAATAATGTATGGCTCGCTGAGTGCGAGACTAGAGCCTGTAATAAACTAAAAGAAACGGACTTGTCGGAGACTGACCTCGAACACATTGGGAAGCTTAAGGGGGCTGAGCCTTTAGAATCCAGATATCCATTGAGTAATGCTCAGCTCTGCGAGTGCGGTATCATCTTTCCCCCTGAGCCTCAAGATTTTGTCGACGAGGCAGATGAAGAGGAAGAGGAAGAGAAAGAGGGCGAAAACGATCCTGGTAAAGCTCTTACCAAACATTGAGTTTGTCTAATCGTGGATGGTAATCTTACTTTTATTTTGCGTGCAGAAAACATGTCATCACGAGCGCAAGGAGATCCGCCGCTATTCAATGCTCAAGGGGTTTTGGGAGACATAATTCCTGATGAGCTAGCTTCGATACATGGTGTCGAGGAGGAGGAGATGCATGACTTGGATTTTGGTGCTTTGGTTTCTGGGTCTCAGCTGAAGGTGACGGAAACTCAAACAAAAAACTTTGTCTTGGGCTTAACTTCTGTCGATAGGTCTAAAGAGACTTCAAAGAAGCAAAAAGTCTCGAGCAGAGCTGGGAGTAGAGCCACATCATCCTCCGTTCGTCCTGACACCCCGCATCGCCCTGCCTGGGAGTATCTATTGATGAGTCGGTGTTCAAGTCTCCCCGCAAGGCATGTGATTGGTCTAGCCATGCAATCATTCCCATGGATAGGAAGACATTGTCTGGCTACGGCGTCACAGAGACTGCTAATGGGATGGTTTAGCTAATGTCACAGGTCCATTTATTCTCTTTTCTTTCCTTTGAAAGTTTTGTTGTTTGATCCTAACTCTTTGTCGCATAGGCTATGGCGCAGGTGCAAATTGGCGCGGAGAAGCTGATTGCTGCAGACAAAGTGTTGGACGAGGATAAGAAAAAGGTAATGATAGAGAATAACTTTCGCAGGGAGGCTGAGAAGAAGGTTGAAGATTTGAGTAAGAAGCTAGTTCGATTGGAGCTGTCTAACACTGGGCTGACCGCAAAGAATGCTGAACTATCAGCTCAAGTTAATGATTTAGAGGTCGAGAAGTCGTCGGTAGCTCTTCAGGCTGTGCAACTATTCAAGAGATCCAAGGTTTTCCTGGATCAACGCCTCCGTGATTCCAAAGGGGCGCTTGTGCATGGTTATAATGAATGCAAGAATGATGTCTTGAAAGATCATCCTAAGCTTGACATGAGCATCTACGAGCACAAGTTTGCCCCTGAGGTTGCTTCTGAAACCGAGTGTCGGGCCGAAGAAGCCGAACGTATGAAAGCTGCTAGTTCCCAGGCACTCACTAGTCCATCCATGAGCCGTAGTATAGGTGCTTCCGGGTCAGCATCTATGGCTGCTTTAAGGCCGCAACTGCCTCTGGCTGAAGGTCGCTCTCAAGAGATGGAGTTACCAACAAATGTTGCTGAGCAGAATGATTAGACTAGGATTGCCTTGTCTATTAGACTTAGCTTTTTTAGCCTCTTTTGGAATTTCTTTTGCTGCCTTGGGGCTTCAACGTGTAAACTTTTAACTTTTGATGCCATCAAGGTTTTATTTTTGCACACTCTTGCTTGTAAATCCTTTTCATTCATAGCAGAGATAAAGTACATCTATGGCCATATGACGTTAAGTGAAGAATGCAAAGAAAACTAGGTTGTGACAAGCTGTAGTTTTACAAAAGTGATCTACGCATGAGTGAGATCTAGTAAATGACCAAGTGTGGAGTGCGCATAAGTATGGGCCCCTGGTCTTGCTCATGCGTAGTAGCGCCTTAAATTTGTGGCATTCCGTGTACGAGAAATTGCTTTGCCATCCATATCCGCCAAGTGATAAGCTCTTGGGCCTCCCAGCTTCACAACTTTATATGGGCCTTCCCAGTTTGGCGCTAGTTTTCCGACGGCGTCGCGTGGTGCGGATGCTTCGATGCGGCGAAGGACTAAGTTGCCTACTCGAAAGATTCGAGGACGTACTCGTTTATCATAAAACTTGGAAACTCGCCGTCGATAAGCTGCAAGGCGCATCGCTGCTTGCTTGCGCGCACTCATTGAGGAGATCAAGATTTGCACGAAGGGCTTCTTCATTCTGGACTGGGTCATATGTTGTTAGACGAAGTGATGGAAATCCAATTTCAACGGGAATTAATGCCTCTGTGCCAAACGATAAACTAAAAGGTGTCTCGCCTGTAGAGGTCCGTGAGGTGGTATTGTAAGCCCAAAGGATTTTAGGCAACTCGTCAACCCATAGCTCTTTTGGGACATCAAGCTTCTTCTTTATCCCTTGCAGAAGTGTGCGATTGGTAACTTCAGTCTGTCAATTCGTTTGTGGGTGCGCGACAGAGGTGAAACGATGTTCAATGGATAAGTTAGCGCAGAAGGTTCGAAAGGTTGAATTATCGAACTGCTTTCCATTATTCGTGATTAGCACACGCGAAATTCCAAAGCGACAAACAACTGCTCGCCAGAAGAAGTCCTCGCACTTTCTTTCAGTGATTAACGCCAGGGCTTCGACCTTTACCCATTTAGTGAAGTAATCAATAGCTACAATCACAAATTTGTGTTGAGCAATGTGTAGGTCCCTAAATACACCTAGAGGGGGGGTGAATAGGTGTTTTACAGCTTTGAGTATAAGTTAAAAATTCGATACAAAGTAATGACAGATATAACAGTAATAAATTTAACACAAAGATTTATACTGGTTCGGCCCCACCAGCCTACGTCCAGTCCTCGAGCACTCCACACAAGGGAGACCTACTCGAGCCTTTCATTAATCCAACTAGCTTCGGGTGCTAGCTAGCAGTACAATTTCCGAAAGCCTTCCAAGGTTTCCACCAGTTTACAAATGAAAAGAGATTTACAAGTTGAATACAACAAACAAGCTCCTTCTTGAGCAAATGTTAGAATGAAACATAAGACTTAAGCCTTCTTAGGTGGGAAGATCTATATTCTTTCAAGAACCAAACTAAGAAGCTTACTATGAACTATCTCAAAAGGTAAACTCACTCAAAAGAGAATGGATGAAATTAAGAGATCAAGATAAGAGAGTTTTTTTGAGATAATTTTTGGGAGTATATGAAAAAGTTTCGCGAGAGAGAGAGAGAGATAAAAAGCTCTCGAGGACCCCTTTTTATACAAGTAACAGAAGTGAACCGTTAGGAAGGGAAAGCCCAAAAAAAAGGATTCGACTAAAACAAGAGATTGAGTCGACTAAAAGATTTGACTTCGACTAAAAGTTTTGCTTCGACTAAAACATTTGGCTTCGACTAAAACATTTTGGCTTCCACTGAAACATTTTGGTTTCGACTAAAACAGTTGACTTCGACTAAAACATTTAGCTTCGACTAAAAGTGTTGGCTTCGACTGAAAGTCTTGGCTTCGACTGAAACAGTTGACTTCGACTAAAAATCTTGGCTTCGACTGAAAGTCTTTGCTTCGACTGAAATAGTTGGCTTCGACTGAAAGTCTTGGCTTCGACTAAAAGTCTTGGCTTCGACCGAAACACTTGACTTCGACTGAAACACTTGACTTCGACTAAAAGATTTGGCTTCGACTGAAAGTCGTGGCTTCGACTGAAACATTTGACTTCGACTAAAAGATTTGGCTTCGACTGAAAGTCTTGGCTTCGACTGAAACACTTGACTTCGACTAAAAGATTTGGCTAGAATTTTAGTCAGATCTTTTAAGAAAGACTTAGACATACTAACAAGGAAAAATAGACTTCAGGTTCTTGCATCTTCAATGTAGTCCAAGTCTTTAAATCCCGAGTCCAAGTTCAGGTTCAAGCTTCGTCCATGTCAAGATCTCGTCTTTGTTTGATTAAAAGATAAATCCTGAAATGTTTATCTTTAATAAAGTTGTCAAATTAATGTTAGAGGTAATAAGTCTGGAATTATCAAAATCAATAAGTCAACAATCTCCCCCTTTTTAATGATGACAATATTAGTTCTAACATTATAAAGACATACTCCCCCTTAATCAGTTAACATTTACGCAAGGAAATCACATAGAGCATCTTATAATAATAACAAAAGAATTAATAAAGATGCATACAAAGAATGATCAATAAGTACTTGTTCTCCCCTTTTGTCAAATCACAAAGAGGGGCAGCTAGAGCAACAAGCAAAAGAATAATAAAAAAAACTAAGGCTGACGGCGGGGAGCAGCCTGGGCAGAGGAGGAGGGATCAGCAGGTGGCCGAGCGGTTGTGGGGACTTCAACAATTTCGACGACATGAGAGCGCAGCGATGGAGGGTTGTAGGGGAGATGCGGGTTAAAGAACCATTCTTCCCCGTTGGTGCCAGTGTGTCGAGAAGGAAAGATATCCGGACGAGTCACCTAAAAACCATGGGCCTGATTGAAGATTTGATGAGCCAGATAGTAATTTTGTTCTGTCAGAATGCTCGTGGTGAGATAGGCCTGGCGACGATGAGCCTGAAGGGTAGCTTCCTGCTGGCGTTGAAGATCCTGCTACATCCGAGTCAAGCTTTCCAGAAGTGGAGTATGATTGAGAGGGAGAGAGGAAAGGTTAGCGGTAAGGTCATTGAGAAGGTTGCGAAAGTCAATTTGGTTCGAGATAAGCTGGGCGGAGGAGTGTTGAATCGACTGCTGAAGGGCAGCAAGCTCATGAAGGAGAACAGTGGGTTAGTGGTAATGGAAGCAGCAATGGTGGTTTGCGATTCAAGTATTAACTCAATCGAAGTAGAGAGACGAGAAAGAGTGTCAGAGAGGTCGGGGGTGTCAGAAGAGAGGAACTCATCAAAATTGATATGTGAGAAGTCGTTTAGTGGACTACTGAAGAAGGGATCAGTAGGGTGAGGAGGGGTGGGAAGAGGTGGGACCGAGGATGAAGGGTCAGAAAAGGGAAGGGGATAGAGCTAGATGGGTCAGTAGGTGTAGGAGGTATGAACTGAGTACAAGGAGGTGGAGATGGTGAAAAAGATGGGAAGGGAGCAGATTGTGGGGCTGAGGTAATTTCAGGAGCAGGGGAGGGAGCAGGAATAGAAGTAGGAGCAGGGGCCAGAACAGACTGGGTGTGGGAAGGGCCAGTAGCAGTGACGCGCTCAAGAAGGACAATGTCAGAGGTGAGATCAGAGCGAAGGACGAAACCGACAAGACGAAAAGAAGTTTCGTCAAGAATATGGTGACTCGAAAGAGAGATACATTTTGAGGTAGAGGTAGGCAGAGGGACATGAAAATATTCAAAAACACGGGTTAACAGGAGTCCGAAATGAAGATTGGCAGATGATTTGGTTTTTCGGGCATTCATTACGAGCATGATAATGCCCGTAATGTTTAAGGGAGAACCCCGAATGAAGTGGGTGAGAAGAATGATGTCTAAGTATGAAAAAGTAGCATATGAGCCCGAACGGGCCGAGAGATTATAACAAAGAATAAGATGGAGGACACGATGAAGAGGAGAAAGGTCACCTAGACTAGGTTTGCTGGGTCGAGAAATGGACGGGTCGCCTAGAAGAGTTTGTGTTTGTTGGAGGGGAGTAAAGGAGCTAGTGGTACACCACATGTTTGTAGTGAAAACAAGGGTAGAGGATTGATTGGTAAAACTGAGTATATGGGCTAAGGTGGTGGCATAGAGACGGACCCCATTCACAGAAGTGGTCAGAAAGGAAGGTGATTGAGCAGTAAAATGCATGTTGGAGTAGAACATACGAAGAAGAGCAGGGTAATAAGTGGTAGGTGGAGAGAGAATGGAGAGACAGCCCATTTGCTCAAAAATGCCTGTAAGACCAAGTTGAGTCATTAAAGTGACATCACTTGGACGACAGGGGAGGACCTCGCGATTTATGAAATTTGTATAGTAGGTGAGTTGGTCGTCGACAGAGGGGAAGAAATGGGGAATGTGAAGTATATCGGTAGGGGAAATATAGGAGCAGATATGGGGTGTGGACAGGTTGGTGGAGGAGCAGATGAAGAAGAGGCAGCAGGTGGAGGAGTAGTAGGAACAACATTACCTGAAGATGATGGAAGAGCAAATGGCGGACTAACAGGTGCAGAGGACGAAGGATGAGGAGCAGCAGCTGATGTGTGACGAGTGCGGCGGCGGGAGGATGGCGGTGGTGGAGTAGCAGCAGCAGCAGTAGAGGCAGGAGCCACGTTAGATTCATCGTCAGAGTCAATGAGAAGACGACGACGACGACTTCGAGGGCGTGGATTGGGGTCCATGTGGGTCCTTGGAGTGACAGGTGGACTAGAGAGAGAAGAAGAATGATAGTGTGAAAACGAAAGACAAATAGTGAAAAAAGGAACAGTAAAAAGTTAAAGTGAAAAAGGTGGGGCTATATAAAGGCAACAGACTTTTAATCGACTGAAACATGACTTTCAGTCGACTAAAGTTTTAGTCGACTGAAAGTGGACTTTCAGTCGACTTAAACTTAACAGATTCTGAAAGTGGATGAGAACTTGTAGTCGACTAAAATTGACTTTTAGTCGACTTAACAATTTTTTAGTCGACTGAAAAACTATTAGTCGACTAAAACTTATCAGAAGCGACGAATGAACAAAACTGAACAGTCACAGAGAAAGGTTTCGGTAAAAGAAATTTAGCTAAGATCACACATTCCCAAACGACGACGAAGAGAACAGAAAGAGGGTTCAGCTAAAGGTTTCGTAAAGATATCTGCGAGATGATCTTCAGAGCTAACTTTCTTGAGTTCTATTAATCCTTTCGGAACATTTCTCGGAGAAAGTGGTGACGAATATCGATGTGCTTAGTGCGCGAGTGTTGGACAGGATTTTTACTAATGTCAATAGCACTGCTACTGTCGCACATAATAGGAATATGGTCTATTGAGACACCAAAATCTCGTAAAGTTTGACGCATCTACAGTACTTAGGCACAACAGCTTCCAGCTGCAACATATTCCGCTTCAGCGGTGGAGAGAGCCACAGATGTTTGTTTCTTACTGTGCCATGATACTAAAGCATCGCCGAGGAACTGACAAGTGCCACCACTAGTACTCTTTCGATCAACAAGACATCCCGTATAATCAGAATCCGAAAAACCTACTAGATCTAGAGAGGAGTTTTGCGGATACCAAAGTCCCAGATTTAAAGTCCCAGAAAGATATTTGAAAATACGTTTAACTGCAGAAAGATGAGATTCTTTGGGACAAGCTTGAAAACGGGCACAAATACATACACTAAACATTATGTCAGGTCTAGAAGCAGTAAGATAGAGCAAACTACCAATCATACCACGGTAAAGTTTGTTATCTACATCTTTACCATTTTCATCTTTGACAAGATTAACGCTAGGAGAAATAGGGGTCCTCTAGATTTAGCATTATCCAAGCCAAACCGTTTCAAAAGCTCCCGTGTGTACTTAGACTGACTTATAAAAATTCCTTCTTTTGACTGCTTTATTTGAAGTCTAAGGAAAAAGGTGAGTTCTCCTATCATGCTCATCTCAAATTCCTTGCGCATATTCTTAGCAAAATCTTGGCATAGATCATTGTTAGTGGTACCAAAAATAATGTCATCAACATATATTTGAACTATTAAAATATGCGAGTTACAAATATTCGTGAAGAGAGTAGTATCGACTTTGCCACGAGAGAATCCATGATCAATGAGGAAGCTGCTAAGGCGATCATACCAAGCTCGATGAGCTTGTTTAAGACCGTACAAAGCCTTTTTCAGCTTAAAGACATGATTGGGGTATTTTTCATTTTCAAAACCAGGAGGTTGTTTAACAAAAACTTCCTCCAGTATTACCCCATTCAAGAAAGCACTTTTCACATCCATTTGAAAAGGTTTAAAGTTCAAATGACATGAAAATGCCAAAAGCATTCGGATAGCTTCAAGTCGAGCAACTGGGGCAAAGGTTTCATCAAAATCAACCCCTTCGACTTGATTGTATCCTTGAGTAACTAGTCTAGCTTTGTTACAAACAATATGGCCATTTTCATCAAGTTTGTTTCGAAAAACCCACTTTGTTCCAATGACCTTTTGTTGAACAGGAGCCGGAACTAGTGACCAAACATTGCTTATCTCAAATTGATTCGATTCATCTTGCATGGCAAGAATCCACTCAGAATTGTTTAGAACCTCATAAATGTTTTTAGGCTCTATTTGAGAAAGAAAAGCAAAATCCGCACAAAAAGATTTACCGTAGATCGGGTTGTAACTCCGCATTCCACATTACCTATGACTTGTTCTAGTGGATGACTTGAGGAGTATTTCCAGCTTTTTGGGAGTGGCTGTGTCTCATCACTGTTGTTGTGAGTGAATGTTGAGCACTCCCCCTCGGTTGAAGAGACATTAAGTTTGTTGTTCATGTCCAGGGAGAGTTCTTCACTGTCATCACCTGCATTCTTACTTGGTTTTTCAACGTTAGACTCTTCAAATACTACATGCATAGATTCTTCAATTGTCATAGTTCTACGGTTATAGATTCTATATGCTCTACTTTTTAATGAATAACCAAGAAATATTCTCTCGTCAAATTTCGCATCGAACTTTCCCAAGTTCTCACGATTGTTCAAAATAAAACATTTGCAACCGAAAACCTTGAAATAATCAATTTTTGGTTTTCGATTTGAGAACAGTTCGTAAGGTGTTTTTATCAAGAATTGGTCTGATGAGTACTCTGTTCAATACGTAACATGAAGTGCTGACGGTTTCGGCCCAAAATATTTTGGCAGAGAGTTTTCATGAAGCATGGTTCTGGGCATTTCTTGCAGAGTACGATTCTTTCTCTCTACAACCCCATTTTGTTGAGGTGTCCGAGGAGCAAGAAACTCATGTGAAATGCCATTTTCAATGCAAAAAGGAATAAAATCTTTTTCAAATTCACCACCATGATCACTTCGAATTTTTACAAGCTTCAACTCCTTCACATTTTGAAGCTGCTTAACAAGACTGAAAATTTTTTCAAACGCTTCATCCTTATGAGTTAAAAAGAGAACCCAGGTGTATCTTGAAAAATCATCAACAATGACGAACGCATAAAATTTTCCACCAAGGCTGGCATTTCTCGAGGGGCCAAAAAGATCTAAATGAAGGAGTTGAAGAGGGCGAGAAGTGGAAATGACATTTTTGGCTTGAAAGGATGTTTTTGACTGTTTACCATATTGACAGGCATCACAGACCTTATCCTTGACAAGCCTTAACTTTGGTAGGCCTCTGACAAGCTCTTTCGAGAGAAGTTTCTTAATTAGATCCATGTGAACATGACCTAATCTACGTACCACAGCCAAATATCATTATATTGAGCAGAAAGACAAACTTCACGAGAAGAGTCAGATGCATCAAAGGATAAAGTATAGATATTACCATCTTTCTTACCAACCAAGGTACTACCATCTGAGGCATGACTGATTAGGCATTAATCGCCTTCGAACTGAACCTTGTGGCCACTATCGATGAGTTAACTGATACTTATCAAATTGAACTTCAAACCATCAACCAAGGATACGTTGTCTATAGTAATGGAACATGTGCCAATTTTACCTTTACCAATGATCTTCCCATTCGAGTTGTCTTTGAAGGTAACAAGTCCTCCATTCTTCGGAGTGATGTGGGAGAAAAGTGAGCGATCACCGATCTTATGTCTTGAACATCCGCTGTCGAGAATCCATTTGTTGGAATCCGTCCTTGCTTTCAAGCATACTTACAACAGATTCTGGATTCGTTCCTTTAGGTACCCAGACTTTCTTGGGTCCTGAAAGATTAGATAAACAAGATTTTGGCACCCAAACTTGTTTAATTTTGTTTTTTATAAGGGAAGGGAATGACTGATTTCTGACAACACTAAGAGGACAATTTTTAACTAAGTGCCCTTTCTTTTTACATACTGTACAGAGTGTGAAAGGCAAGCAAGAAAGTAAATTTTTGTTAAAGAAATTTTTATAACCCTTTTGCTTCTTTGAAGGATCGTATCCGATATTCCACTTTTCTCAAAAACACATCTTTGTCTTCTCAAAAGAATATCCAAATTCTCTCTTCCTTGGATAAATTTTGAAAGGGTAAAATTTAGATCTTCAATCTCCTTTTCTAAATTAATTTTTTGTATAGAAATATCTTCCAGTTGAGATTTTAAAAGTTCGTTTTCAACTGGAACTTTTACTTCTCAGAGAGACTGAATTTCAGAGGACAAAAGAGAGTTTTCCTTCTTAGAAGCATTCTGATTATTTTCTAAAGAAGCATTTTCAGAAATATAAAGTTCAATCTTTTCTTGAAACTCTTCCTTTTCGCCTTCCAACTCTTCAACTTTTAGATTGGCATTTTTAACTTTTAACTTTTCATTGAGTTCTAAAAAAGCTGATTTGAGTTCATTATAGTCAGGATTCTCAGAGATTACCTTGGAATTGTCATCTTTGGCCATGAAGCAAAGTTGAGCTACTTCATTATCTTCGCTAATCTCTTTGTCACTTTCATCAGAGTCATCCCAAGTCAACAGAGCTTTTCTGGACTTGAACTTCTTTTCTTTGAAATCTCGACTGTTGCTACTTGCAGTTTTGTTCTTGAGTAGTGGACAATATTTTTTGATGTGCCCAGTTCTGCCGCATTCATAGCAGGCATCAGGATTTTCCTTTACGTTCCAATCACTGTTATTTCTCTGATGTGATTGGTTTGTAGGATTTCTCCTAATCTTCCCATCTCGCTTGCTTGCAAGAAACTTCTTGAACTTTCGAGTAATGAGAGCCATTTTAGGATCAGAATCGTCGCTGCTCTCTGAAGGTTCATGAGAGGTCTCAACTTTAAGAGCTAAGTTCTTCTTCTTGGAGGTGGTTTCTTCTTCGTCATGAATTTTCATTGTAATTTCATGAGTCATTAGAGAACCCACCAATTCTTCAAGCTTCAACACATTCAAATCCTTTGCCTCTTGAATGGCTGTGAGTTTTGCTTCCCATCTCTTTGGAAGAGATCTGAGAACTTTTCGAACAACTTCTTTCTCTGGGTAGATTTTACCCAAAAGCTTCAGTCCATTTATAATGAATGTGAATCTGGAGTACATCTCATTTATAGACTCGTGCTCCTTCATCTTGAAGGCCTCATACTGCTGGACCAACATGTTGATCTTGGTCTCTTTTACTTGATTCGTTCCTTCATGAGTAACCTCCAACAACCTCCACATTTCTCTAACAGTCTCACATTCTGAGACTCGATTGTACTCATTCATGTCAAGGCCACAGCTAATAATGTTCTTAGCTTTGTCATCCATGGAGAAGAGCTGCACCCCATGAGAGTCCATTTCAAGAATTCCTTTTGGAATCTTGGTTCCATCCGGTCCATCCTTCATCGGAATTATAGGACTATTTTCAACAACATACCACACGTGTGTATCCTGCCTCAGAAAATTTCTCATGCGATTCTTCCAGTAGCTGTAGTTGTCATTTTTCAACAAGGGTGGCCTGGTGGTTGCTGAACCTTCTTCCATAACATGATCTTTAGCTCTTGACGATTAAGTCACAGAAAAATACCAGACCACACGGCTCTGATACCACTTGTAGGTCCCTAAATACACCTAGAGCGGGGTGAATATGTGTTTTACAGCTTTGAGTATAAGTTAAAAATTCGATACAAAGTAATGACAGATATAACAGTAATAAATTTAACACAGAGATTTATACTGGTTCGGCCCCACCAGCCTACGTCCAGTCCTCGAGCACTCCAAGCAAGGGAGACCTACTCGAGCCTTTCACTAATCCAACTAGCTTCGGGTGCTCAAACCGCAGTACAATTTCTGAAACCCTTTCAAGGTTTCCAACAGTTTACAAATGAAAAGAGATTTACAAGTTGAATACAACAAACAAGCTCCTTCTTGAGCAAATGTTATAATGAAAAATAAGACTTAAGCTTTCTTAGGTGGGAAGATCTATATTCTTTCAAGAACCAAACCAAGAAGCTTACTATGAACTATCTCAAAAGGTAAACTCACTCAAAAGAGAATGGATGAAATTAAGAGATCAAGATGAGAGAGTTTTTTTGAGATGATTTTTGAGAGAATATGAAAAAGTTTCGCAGAGAGAGAGAGAGAGAGAGAGAGAGAAAAAGCTCTCGAGGACCCCTTTTTATACAAGTAACAGAAGTGAACCGTTAGGAAGGGAAAGCCCAAAAAAAAGGATTCGACTAAAACAAGAGATTGAGTCGACTAAAAGATTTGACTTCGACTAAAAGTTTTAGCTTCGACTAAAAGTTTTGCTTCGACTAAAACATTTGGCTTCGACTAAAACATTTTGGCTTCAACTGAAACATTTTGGTTTCGACTAAAACAATTGACTTCGACTAAAACATTTTGCTTTGACTAAAAGTGTTGGCTTCGACTGAAAGTCTTGGCTTCAACTGAAAGAGTTGACTTCGACTAAAAATCTTGGCTTCGACTGAAAGTCTTTGCTTCGACTGAAACAGTTGACTTCGACTGAAAGTCTTGGCTTCGACTAAAAGTCTTGGCTTCGACTGAAACACTTGACTTCGACTAAAAGTCATGGCTTCGACTGAAACACTTGACTTCGACTAAAAGATTTGGCTTCGACTGAAACACTTGACTTCGACTAAAAGATTTGGCTCTTTACTAGAATTTATGTCAGATGTTTTAAGAAATACTTAGACATACTAACAAGGAAAACTAGAGTTCAGGTTCTTGCATCTTCAATGTAGTCCAAGTCTTTAAATCCCGAGTCCAAGTTTAGGTTCAAGCTTCGTCCATGTCAAGATCTCGTCTTTGTTTGATTAAAAGATAAATCCTGAAATGTTTATCTTTAATAAAGTTGTCAGATTAATGTTAGAGGTAATAAGTCTGGAATCATCAAAATCAATAAGTCAACACAATGGCAGGGGGAAAGGGGCCCAGGATGTCCATCCCCCACATCGCAAAGGGTATGGGGCTGCTTAATGTTGACAGAGGGCTTGGTGCTTGCCTAGGAATGGAAGAAAAATGCTGGCAGGCATCGCATTTCTTCGTATAACTCATAACATCTTGCTGCATAGTAGGCCAGTATTAGCCTTGCCGGAGAACTTTGTGTGCCAACGTGCGTCCTCCCAGGTGCTGACCACAGATGCCTTCATGGACTTCCCGTAATGCATAATCTGCCTTAGTGGGGGTAAGGAAGTGCAGATAAGGTAGTGTAAATGATCGTTTATAAAACACATCTTCTACCAGAGCATATCGCGCCGAGCGTAGGATGATACTTTTGGCTTGCTTCCGATCGACAAGCAATATGTCGTGCTGAAGGTAGGCCTTGATGGGATCAATCCATGACGGCTCATGCTCAGTTTGCATTACTTCCTTGGTCATGATGCTGGGCTAATGCAAAAGCTCGAGATGAATCGTTCGACTAAGTCTCGACGGGTTAAGGGACGCTAAACGTGAAAGCGCGTCAGCTGATGTGTTATCTGCTTGGCTGACTTGAGTGATGTTGAAGTATACAAAAGTCAAGCCTTTTGAATTTTTGGATGTATTCAGCCATCTTCGTACCTCGTGCCTCATATTCCCTAGAAAACTGCTTGACGACTAACTGTGAATCGCTATGGGCATGAAGCGCTTCTGCTCACATAGCCTTTGCAAGGTGCATCCCAACAATAAGAGCTCCGTATTCAGCTTCATTGTTTGAAGCGGGGAAGTCAAAGCGTAAGGCATATTCCACTACGAGGTTTTCAGGGTCGTGCAGGATTAAGCCAGCTCCACTTCCGCTTGCATTGGAAGAACCATCCACATGGAGGGTCCAGGTAAAAGGTCGCTCTTTCTGCGGCAACTACTCCTCATCTTCAATGGGCAAAGTACATTCAACAATGAAGTTAGCCAGGGCCTGTCCTTTGATAGAAGGGCGTGGCCTATAACGGATCTCAAACTCCCCGAGTTCGATGGACCATAGGACTAATCGTCCCGAGATGTCGGGCTTGTGGAGCATTTGCCACAGTGGTTTGCCGGTGAGCACCGTTATGGAGTGAGATTGAAAGTAAGGTAGAAGCTTTCGGGCTGCGACCAGGAGAGCAAATGCAAGTTTCTCTGTATCTGGATAACACAACTCAGCACCTTGTAGTACTTTGCTCACATAGTAAATAGGGAGTTACTTGCCATCTTGTTCTCGAACAAGTACTGCACTTATAGCCGAGTCTACTATGGCCAAATACAAGAAGAGCTCCTCCCCAACAAGTGGTTTGGAGAGCAGCGGAGGCGCTGATAGATAATTTTTCAATGCTTCAAAGGAAGCTTGGCATTCGGCGGTCCACTCAAAGTTTTTTATGTTTTTCAAAGCCTTGAAGAAAGGTAAACATCTCTCTGCAGAAAAGGAGAGGAACCTGCTAAGTGCCGCTATCCGTCCAGTTAGTATCTGCACTTCTTTCACTCTTTTGGGGCTGTCATGCCTTGTATAACCTTGATTTTTTTCAGGATTGGCCTCTATACCTCTGTACGAGACCATGAAACCTAGGAACTTGCCCTACGAGACCCCGAATGCACATTTGGCTGGATTGAGCCGGATCTTATAGTCGCGCAAGAGGCTGAAGCATTCTTTGAGATCAGCAATGTGATCTGCCGCAGAAAGGCTTTTGACGAGCATGTCGTCAACATAAACTTCCATAGTTTTTCCTAGCAAAGGCTTAAAGATCTTATTGACAAGCCTTTGGTATGTGGCACCTGCGTTCTTTAAGCCGAAAGGCATGACTTTATAGCAAAAGAGGCCTTCATTGGTGATGAAGGCCATTTTTTCTACATCGTCATTGTGCATGTGAATCTGATTATAGCCGGAGAAGGCATCCATGAAGCTAAGTAACTCGTGCCCTGAGGTTGCATCTATCAATGTGTCGATGCGGGGCAGAAGATAGCTGTCTTTGGGGGCAAGCCTTATTTAAATCAGTGTAGTCAATGCATATTCTCCACTTAATCGTCCCAGCCTTTGGAACGATGACCACATTAGACACCCACTCTGGATAATGAAGCCTGCCTCTAAGAGCTTGTCAACTTCTTTCTTGATGATCACTTGCCGCTCCGGGGTGAAGGATCAATTTTTCTGCTTCACATGTTTACAACTTGGATCAACTGAAAGACGATGGGTCATTATGGATGGATCTATTCCCTGGCATATCTACCATGCTCCATGCGAAGACATCCGCATTAGAGCGAAGGAAGGATACTAGTTTGTCGTGAAGAACTGTTCCAACGTGGAACCTATCCTTAACAGGCAATTTTTGTCTTCTCCTAGCATTATGGAGACAAGTTATTCTACCGGCTCAGCTCGCCTGAAAGTATGCTCATCTCGCTGGTCTTCAATGGCGAGCGCCTCTTCTACTCTGTAAGAAGCCATGTAACACTTGCGTGCTACAGCTTGATCTCCCTTCACTACTCCAATTCCATCAGGAGTTGGAAATTTCATGCATGGGTGAAACGTCGAGGCCACAGCTTGCAATTTGTTGAGGTTCGCTCGTCCTAATATTCCATTATAGGCTGATTTGACCTTGACTACCAAGAAGTCGATTGATTGAGTAGCTTGAAGCGGGTACTTCCCAGCAACTATAGTGAGGGGAATTACTCCCTCAACTGGTGTGGATGCTCCTGTGAAGCCGTACAGTGGCGAGGAGACTGAGCGTATTTGATCTCTTGATATCTGCATTTGAGAGAAAGCTTCTTCAAAGAGTATATCTGCAGAGCTTCCTGTATCCACGAAGATGCGTTTAATGACATACGCATCTATTTGGAGGGAGATAACCAGAGCATCATCATGCGGTGTAATGACTTCTTCAAGGTCTATATCATCGAAGCTTATAGTGGTGGGGGCCCTGGGGCGCTTAGCAGGTCCCTGCGTCAAATTGACTTGTCGTACGTAAGCCTTTCGAGCTAATTTTGAGGTTCGTACTAGGGGTTCTTACTCCTCGTGCCTTCTTTGACTTTCGCCTCACCGTCCTCCCTAGCGTTCATTCGCCTTGACAATTGCTTGAGGTGCCCCTTCGCAATAAGGTTCTCGATCTTGCGCTGAAAAACTTTGCATTCTTCAGTTGTGTGGCCATGATCTTTATGGAAATGGTAGTAGAGTTGGGCGTCCCTTTTATCGGCAGGCATCCTCATCGGCTTTGGCCATTTTAAGATGTTTTGGCTTTTGTTCTGGTTGAGAATATGCTCCCGAGATATGGTAACAGGGGTGAAGTGTTTAGAAAGGGTTGCTTGTAAGCGTTTAGGCTCTTCGGGTATCCTCCCTTTTGGACGATCATGCCTCTTCTGCCCAGAAGTCCCCTCATCCTGGGTGGTCATCAAATCCTCTTCAGCTCAAATATACTTTTCTACTCGGTCAAGTAGATCTGGTTGAGAATATGCTCCCGAGATGTGGTAAGAGGGGTGAAGTGTTTAGAAAAGGTTACCCGCGAGCGTTTAGGACCTTCGGGTATCCTCCCTTCTGGACGATCACACCTCTTCTGCCCAGAAGTCCCCTCATCCTGGGTGGTCATCGAATCCTCTTCAGCTCGAAGATACTTTTCTACTCGGTCAAGTAGATCGGTCATATTCTCTGGGGTCCTTTATTCAGCGAGAACCACAATGGTGTCCCTGGTTTTATACCTCTTGCCACTGTCGCAAAAGTCACCCCTGGATCTAGGTTGTCAATGAGGAGTTTCTCGGTATTGAAACGGGTGTAGTAGGATTTCAAGGACTCCTTGGGACCTTGCACGATACGAAAAAGAGTCGAGGAGTTCTTCCTATGTATTTGACTTGTCAAGAAATTGCTGCGGAAGGATTCCGCTAACTGAGCCCAATAGGATATAGAGCGGGGTGTGAGGTGTTGGAACCACACATGTGCGGCTCCCTTCAGTGTTACTGGGAACGCTCGGCACATGATCTGATCAGGGACCAGATGCAGGTTCATTCCTGAGGTAAAGTGAGCCAAATGTTCCATCGGGTCTCCTGTGCCATCATACGATTCACAGGGAGGCATCTTGAAGCTCGGTGGTGTAGGAAAGTGATCAACCTCTTCAGTGAATGGCCGCCCAATGATGATCGGGGCACTGGTATATCGTTCGGCACGATGTTCACCATGGTAATAATAAGAGTCCTTCTTGGTAGAATGAGCTTCATAACAGCTTTCCTCTTCTCTCCTGGACCTTGGGTTACGCCGTTCATCATTGGACTATCCATCTTTTCCTTGTATTACATGCTGATTTGTCCGCTACGGAGTCTTCAAAACTCTTGGTTCTTACTACGAGGGTGGTTTGTTCACAACTGCCTGTAGCTGTTTGATGGACTATTGCATAGCCCGAAGAACAGCCATTAAGTCGGCTTCGCTGTTCATGACTGGTGGAGTAGTGTGGATAGTACCAGTTATGGGAGGTTCAGATGTGCCGACAGTTTGAAATGGAGGTAGGACGGTGCTTTCAGAGGGAGGAGTGATTGTCACAGCTGGTAGTACTACTGTTACGGGTGCTGATATCGCTGCTAAGGCTGGTGATATCACCGCAGGGATCACGGGTATTGTTACTATGGTGGTTCGTGCCACGGTAGCGGTTGTTGGAATACTTGCGACCTTTTTATCGCGATTGGTAGGCTGAGACGTCGTTCCTCCACATAGCGGGTCACGAATTAGTGGCGGTGGAGGTGCCCCACCTTGCTGAGCTTACGAATTAGGATTTTATGACATAGTCGATTCACGAATCTCGGGTCCTACTGATGGCGTCAAAATGTTATGGATGAAATCCGAAACTTGATTCGTGAATAGACCTGCACAACAAAGAGACAACACGGGTGACTTGCCGGAAGGATTTCCTGCGGGAAATCTCCGATGCTTAAGTCAGAGTAAACTCAAGATGGATTTAGTGTAAACTCTAATTGGAAGTCACTTACCACCCATCACCTTTCTTCCCTCCTTTTATATGGCTCTCTACCTCATGGGTAGTTATTTGGGTAGTTATTTCCCATTGATTTGGGAGTTACCAGGTTCATGGGAGGTTATTTCCACTAATGGGCAGTTAATATTACTAAGTGGAGAATTATTACCATAATGGTGGACGATTAAGGCTTTCCACTTCCCCATTAGTGGTTTTGACAGTTTTGGTGCCACAAGATGGTGACACGTGGCACCATCTCGTGGGTAGCATTTTTCTTCTACATCATAATCATACGCATGTCAATCTATTATTAGAAAAATGTTAAATATGCCATTTGACTGAGCAGTATACAAACGGAGGCAACATATTTTGTTAAAAGACTAATTTTGACCCTTTTCTTTATGTTAAATTTTCTTTCATATGTCACTCTCCATCTTCTTTATGTTTTTTGGGTCGAAAATATTAGTGAACCCCTTGAGGTTAGAGTGTAATTACATGTATGTCCATCCTTATGGAACATATTGGATACCTTCTTTGGGTGAGCGCAATACAAACAATTTAACGTGTTTGATAGAAAGACAACTTTACCCCTTTGTCTCCCTTAAATTTTCCTTTCTCTATCTTATTTTCTAACAGAAACAGCCCACCCCCACCCCTCTCTCCTGGTCACCAACCACACACGAAGTGCACAATGACCCTTCCCTTTTACTTATAATCTTCATATGTCGCCAACTACCAACGCCACAGACAGCCGCAAAACCCTCCTACACCAACCACTAACCCCCCCCCCCCCCAAGACCCCAATAGCGCGTGAACAGCCACACAACCCCCTCTATGTCTTCACCCACCACCGCCATACCCCCTCTATCCTGGTCTCCACCCCCTAGGATCTGGCTAACATAAATACTCAGTACCACCACCTACTCCGCTGTAATCCCAACTATCACACTACCACACTATCGCGATTGCCATTTAAGATCAAAACCTAGTCTGAAGTGCTAAGCAACCATTGTGAAAGCTCACAAACACCATGCACCCACTGCACCACTGTCAGCATAGCCACACCACCCCATCATTGCCATTCAAGTCTCAATTACAACACCACCATGAAACTTGCATGATTGTGTGTGTGTGCCCTTAGATCTTTCTATGGTTAGTAAAAATTAAAAGTGGGTGTGTTGAAGGGGTAAATTACACAGGGTTGCATTTACATTTTTAAAAAAAGTTATGATAGCATAAGCAGAAAGCGTAAATAATACAAAACATGCTATGACGGAAGGGTAAATGTATAACGAATCTTTTAGATTCTGGTCTGACATGTAAGATTTTGAAAATCGATAAAGTTGATTATAATTATACCTTAACCTGAAGGGGTTTTGATATATCTCAAATATAACTCCCAATAATTGGGGAATACCCGACAATTCTAGTCAAACTGAGAGACCAATAATTATCTTATCAGGGATCGTGATGTGATCTTCAAGGATCCTAACACGATCTTAACACATCTAGTCTATGGCCCAATCCTACTAGTGCTCTTCTTCCTACCACTTTATAAAGGGATCTACCCCCAGGTATGGGACGAGGACACACATTCATGCTTTTTCAGAGTCATTATCATGTAGCTATGCTCTGACTTAAGCATCGGAGAGTTCTCCGCCAGGAACTCCACCCGGCGGTCACTCATTTCTATCTTGCAGGTCATCGTCCAGGTTCGGGTTCCGCAACATACGCGGAGCATATTTCTAGTAACAACATTTTGGCGCCATTCGTGGGACCTGCCAGCCTACCCGTTTGACCTCAAGAAAATTAACAGTTGTATTCTAAACTGCTAGTGACAACGTGTCCGAACTACTGACAGAAACTGCCACCATCACGGATATCGTCACAAAAATACTAAGGCACGATTCGAAGAAAATCGATAACCAACAAAGGGCCGTCAAGCTCCTGACGGTACCGCCGTGAACTTCAAGGACAGCCTCCACAGTCGCACGTCCTCCCCCGCTGGAGTCACCGATACCACAACAGCAAAACTAGCGGTGGTGCTGACAATCATGCAACTCCACGTTGGCCTACCGTTCCGATCACTGCAAAAATGGCTGCCGGTAACAATGGCAACTCGCCGCCGTAGCGAGCTGCGGCACGCAAAAAAAATAGGAACAGAAGAAGCAGATCGTCGCCGTGGTGTCAACTCTACCAGTAAGTTACCAGTGTCGCTCCATCTCGGCCTTACCCAACACTGCACCGTCCACCACAACAAGTAATAGCGGCATCACCAGGCAACTGCCACACAAGCCAAAATTACTGCCACATCAAAGGGTCGAAACCCTAATGAGTCATCGCCGCCATCAACCATCATTGTAGCCACCATGACAGAACCTTGCACAATCACCAGCACTTTTTAAGGCGCAACCTTCCCCAACGTTGCGCCGATCACCAGAAGTAAATGCCAACTGTTCCGCTTCTCTACAGCTCCCTGACATCGCACTCTACTATTGGCCCAGCCTAGCCTTGATGTTGCCGCCAATAGGAGCTGCCTGATCTACCATCGCTGCCTCACTCGTGCCCAATCACCATATCAGTCGCGGCCAACCACCGCAGTGAGGCCGTCCGAGCAGTGAGGCAACATTCAACTTAAAAAAAAAAGCCAGCGATCGATCATCAGTCGCACAACTGCCAACATCAACGGTGTTCGTTCATAATCGTATGACTGCTGGCGCTGCAATCACTCAATATCTTTGTCCTTCCCAAATCCAATCGGACCACCAATGGCCACCATAGCCACTACGGGACCATCCAGATTACATGCCATCGTTGAAGACAACCACCACGACCACAGTTGTCTTCTTCGACATCATCAAAAAGAAAAAGGTAGAAGGATAGAAAGATGAAGCAGATGACCGCCGTGGTGTCGTTTCCTCCGACAAAGCACCGGCGTCGCGCCGTCCATCTCGGTCAACGGCAACAACTCGCCACAAATCAACCACTCCGTCAAAGATCAGCGGCTGAAGACCACGGCTAGTAGTTTTGCTAGCGCGCCATCGCATCGCCGCGCCCCGCACAACATCGCTAATCGGCTCCATCGCCAACGCCACGACGAGCACCATCACCACCATGGTAGATCCTCCGGCGAGCCGCCACTGCAAGGTCACGGCCTTACTCCAAGATCTAACACGTCAGCCATCGTCGCACCACAGATTCCTCCGGTCGCCCTCACTAATCAACACCGTGCCGACAACAACGACTGCAAACCAAAGGTGCCACCGCATAGCTACAGTAGCATATCCAAAAAAAATAGAAAGAGAAAGGAGAAAAAGAAACGAAAGAGAAGATGAGGATGCCACAGCAGTGCGGCATCGCCAATCGGCGTCGTCGCCTCTTCAGGCGCTCTTTTGTCGATGAGAAAAGGGGGCAGACAACAACAAAAAGGTCAAATTCTCTCTTTTCACATTAACCCCATAAGAATGCATATTTACTTCTGGACCAACAGGGTCTTTTGTCTTCCACATATGCCACATTTAAAAAAAAAAGAATTAGATTTTTGGCCTATGAAAGACGCATATTTATATTTAAGACCCCAAGGGTCTCATTTATCCGACTTAGGCCATGTACATTTTGAATCATTAAGTTTTTAAACTATCAAAACGGCCTATTTGGATTTAAGACCATAGAGTGTCTTTTGTTTAAAATATGCCGCACAAACTCTTTAATAATGGCGTATGTTTTATCGCATATTTGTCGCTAAAAATTAAGCGACTAAAATTTTAGGTGCTAGTAAGCCTTTCAAAGGTTGACTCTTGTACACTTCAATTACCTAGACCTATTTAATTTTTGGTCTAGCATTGTCCAGTCGCGTCAATAGATGCGAGTATATTACATGTCGTGTCTTACCAACTGTAATGATTTTTTTAAGCTCACTTATGACACGCAATGCAGCGTACCTTGTCGGCTAACCGACAAAACCCTAATAGGGCTACGGCGTCTGAACACCACTCTTATTTCTGTGTTAAAAACATAGTTGCATTTTCATATGCTTTAGTGCTTCAAAGGCTATTTTTTCAGTCACGTACTTTTTCTTGTTGCGAGGGCTTAAACTGCGCCAACAAGCATCAACAGTGACGTATAAATCGCTTCGTAAAGCGAGGAAGAAATTCATAGCACCCTGCGACTTGAAGTCACGTCTAGGGTTTCTGCTGCAACACCCTGTCGACTCGGCATTACCTATTATCTCTCGATATTCGGTCACACAGTGACCTCGATTAGTAAATCAGAGCACTTTGCCAATAGCATCGCTAATATGGATGGTACAACTGCAAGCTCAAGCTCATGCAACCAAGCAAACTGAATCTAGTTGCTTCTCAGTATATCGATTAAATACAACAACTTCTATATTGATCATCAGCGACATCTCGTTCAGACGGACTCCGCGTCCTCTAATTTTATATGCTCGTCCAGTCGAGCCTACGAATTATGGTCTTCTATGTATGTATGATGCATATAAGTCTTCTTGCGACCGAGCCCTACATATAGGCTGAAAAGCCATTTTTATATATCCACGCCTTCTCAAAGGCCGGGGCTTTTTATTTTATGAGATCATTCTTATACAGGCTTAATGCCTTGTGTCTTATCAGACAGGGAGGTTCGCCACAGCGACCATATTACAGGCTCCATGACCCCCGCCTTCTTATTTGCACCCCGCAGCCATAACGGCGAGAACTTCAAGTTCCGTCCAACCCCCTAATAGTACTTTCACGAGCTCCACCCTCCATTCGCCCTCGAGGGCGCATACGAGAACTCTAAGTTCCGTCAAACCCCCAAGGGTATTTACATGAGCTCTGTGCTCCATTAGCCCTCAGGGCGCTTACCAGAACTCTACGTTCCACTAGCCCTCTAGGGCGGTCTTTCAAGGAACGAACACCCTCAAGGGTGACAAGATAGAGCTCAAGTTCTATCCGAACGGTTTAGCTTTAGTTCTAACCCGTGAAACGACAAAACCTAGTGGGAGTTCGTCACCCTACCATGTTTTGTTAATTCGAAACCTGGCCAAGCGTGAATGTGAGGCTTCTTTGCCAGCCCTTAGCTGACGATAAGGGTTCGCATCAAAGTAAAATGTAAGCATGATGTGGTCAGCTCAAGCTAAAGAACACACACTTGCACAAAACAAACACCCTCCACAGGAGAGGTGACCCCTCAAGGGGACATTCAAACACTTAGCACATGCAACAACTTGCATGCATAGCTCTGTGTCCTCTCTCAAAAAAGGCTAACGTGGGGCACAGCCTCTAATGGATCCCGAGATCCCATGATTCATCTTCCCAAAGATGATTCCGAGTAGCCAACTTAGGCGACATTCGAAAGACCTAGCTCTCAAGAGCTAGAGTTCTAGCATCCTACTCGGGCAAAGTTCCAAGGCTTAAGCTCCCAAGAGCTTAGGTCCGAACACACGGAGTAGAGAAATATTATTACCCCTACAAGCGGATGGAGAATCCCTTACCAATCTGACGTGTGTCTCAAGACACCAGGTATAAACTTCCTCAGCCAAACATTTTGGCTAAGGAAGTGGGGGGCTTATGATATACCTCAAATATAACTTCTAATAATTGGAGAATACCTGACAATCCTAGTCAAACTGGGAGACCGATAATTATCTTATCAGGGATCGTGACGTGATCCTCAAGGATCCTAACATGATCCTAACACATCTAGCCTACGGCCCAGGCCTACTAGGGCTCTTCTTCCTACCACTATATAAATGGGTCTACCCCTTAGGTATGGGACGATGACACATATTCATGCTTTTTTAGAGTCATTATCATATAGCTGCGCTATGACTTAAGCATCGGAGAGTTCTCCGCCGGGAACCCCACCCGGCGGTCACTCGTTTTCTGTCTTGCAAGTCATCGGTCCAGGCTCGGGTTTCACAACATACGCGGAGCATATTTCTAGCAGTAACAGGTTCAATGCTATTATCCCTTAAAGTTGATGTCTGATGGAGCCGTGGGTGTGTTACGCGAGCATAATGAAATGCAGATTTCTCATGTGATTAGGGAGAGTTGGGTGATGTCTTGGGAAAGATGGTTGTCGTTATCTTCTCGTAGAATAAATTGATTATTTTTTCTGCAAATTAATTATTTGATTATCAAAATGACACCGACCCTTGAAAATTATGAGACATGTGCTTCTATGTGATACGGATTATCTTTTAAATCTGATCTAAAGACTCTAAAATTTCTTGGCTCAATCAAACTAGTATCCTTCTAAACATTATACAATCCTATGGTCAACTATTTGTAGCATTGCCCTCAACGCACATGTCGCAACCTTTTTGAGTTGCCAATCGGCATATAGCTGCTTAACCTGTACAACCGTTCCTCACACTCCATCCTTCCGAGCAACGGGCCTCTCACTCAAAAGACCCACATGATGGTCCTCCATTCCCTCCATCAGGGCCCTTTGTTCCCATGCTCCACGCCTACACCTTGGTTGCCCGACTTCTCAATCATGTTGAGAGTGACATATCCATCTCCCAATGACGAAAATAGGCACTTTTTATAGGCATTACGTAGGAGCTGATTTTTATTTTGAGGCACAATCCCTTACACCATACTTATGTCCTGTAAGCAACAACGGTCATTGTTTCCATGATTTGGCCCTTGATAATCAACCACCCCTAGCACTGTCTAAGTGTCCTACTTTTACTGCATGAAGTTGTCAAACTAATTGCTTCTGGTCTTATGATGTTGTCTAATGACCCTTATCATGTAGTAATGATCCTAAAGAGCATTTGGCACGACTCGCCTCATGCATGTGCGGTCCCTTATCCTACTTCTCTCAAAAATAGTCTTTAAGCAGTGGTTTCCAAACTTTCCTCCTAAGTCTGTTAATAAGTATGCTTTGTTGACAGATCTATTTTGCTCTAATGTTTGGAATAGGCGGTTACATCACAAGAACTATACCACTCTACATGCCATTGTGCAAGGTCCAATTGAGTCTTTTAGAGCTAATTTGGCATGGTTTAATGCCGAAAATCTCCTAATTGATAACGTGGATCATGGCATTGATTTTTTTTGTTCTCAGGCAGGGTGTCGATGATTTGGGTACGCCTCTCCATGTTTTTTTTCTCAATAAGAAGTCTTTGTGCTTTATGGATGAACTCTTAAAACGTGTTAACAAGTATGCATTATCTATCGTTTATTGTTCTTAACGGTTTGTGGTCATCATTCTCACTATGATTTTACCCTACAAGGTTTTCCTCTGAGAAGGAAATGAACCTCCAAAAGATCCCAACGCATTCGAGAAGCATACTCTTTTGACCGCTAGCTGGTTGAGTATATCTTTAATCACATAAAAATTAAGATATCATCTGGTAGAAGCCCCCATGAAGTCTCCAGATCCGTGTATGTTTTACGACTTTCATAAGGGGCCATGACCATAAGCTTGCGACACTCCCGCCAAATAGATTGAAAATCTTATACGATCGGATTACCTCAAAAATTTTATTCGAGGTCAAAATTTGAAGTTTGACCGGATGGAATTATAAAAGCCTAACCATCAAGTTACCCGCTCAAGAATCCACTGGTCATTAATTTGACTAGTTAATTAGCCCGTGCAATGCACGGGAGTTAAAAGTGATTTTGGTGTTAAATTTTGAGGTTTATAAATGTTGGCACCACAAGGTTGATGTCATTCAAACATGTAAAGATTTAAATACTGAACAATGCTGAAAATAAGTGTTGTCCATGACATTAATCAATGAAGTAGATAGAATAAGAACGTCATGACTTCTGCTCTTCTTCATCCATCACTACCCTCAAGTTTCTTTTTCTTTTTCCAACAGTTCTTTTTCTTTTTTGTATTGTTTCCTTTTCTCTTTCCATCGAGTCTTTGTTGCATTCTTGTCTTCATGGATGCTATTGTGTCATCACTTCCTTTGTCATCGTCAAAGTCATCGCTATCTTTATCTTCCAAGGAAGCTAAATTTGTTTGCTCAAGATTTTGTCGCGTTTTTGTCTTTAAGGATATTATTGTTTCATTGTCTTCTTCATCATCATCATCATCAATGTTACCTTGTAATGAAGGTATAATGTCCTTCTTAAGGCACCTCTTCCTTTTTTGTTAAAGTTGATTGCGTGAGATAGTTGTTTCTATGTCAATAACTTGGCTACTCGCTTTGATGACTTTTGCTACCTTTGGACAGTCATCAATATGTATTAGTAAATTTTGTTTTGTTTGTTTCATCTCAAAAAGGTATAAGAATTTTTTTTTCTCTTACCTCACTTTGGTTTGGGCTTTTGTACATATGTCTTCCCTACAATATTCTTGATAATGTTGGGGATATCAAATAGATCTTTTTTCCTATATATCATTTTTGTGGCGTTACTGATATCCATCAAATAGTCAAAATTATGGAATTTGAAGAAATCAATTTAATTTACCTCTTCATTATCATCAATCATTTGTCAAACTGGAATCTAAACCACCCTTTCTGATTCTCGATCAGATATCACGAAGGTAGTAGTACCTGTGATATCACTTACTCGCACTTGGAGTCTATACCTTTATGAAAAATTAGTATCTTGGTTAAGTTTTAGAATTTTGTGAAGTGATTTGATAAATTCGAATCATTGAAAGTGTTCATACACTTGCATTGGAAAGTCGACAACTTTTTTACAGCGTTCACAATACATGGCGTTATTGTATGGCTTTAATTTTTTTTGCACAAGAGCATGCACTGTAGTACCACCCGTTATCTCTAATCACCTCTTGTATCGTTGCTTGACATGTAGATGATAACTCCTGCACAATTGAAAAGAAGATGTCATTTTTATTTACTTTAGGACTGAAAATGCACTTTATAGTTTCTTTCAAAAGGTTACCTCAATTCCTTGCTCGAAATTGATATTCAGAATCTAACATTTTGTTGTTTCTATGACGACCGTGGCTCTATTAGGACCCTTGTTGATGTATTTAAATAAATACTTAATGGATCTTGCTCTGTTGATATGGGCTTGATATTTCACAAGTAAATTACGGTTGTAAGGTACCACATATCTTTTCATTAGGGTGAAGTAGTAGGCCACAAAGCAAAAGGTAAAGTTTAGTACATTAAAGAACATGCAAAAAAAACATCAGAAGAAACATCGACTTGTAAGAGCAAAGACCAAGACCCAGATTATCAAACCAACAAAAGTTACTTGTTAAGAAGACACCGGAAATTCCTATGACTCAATATTATAAATTCTATGAGTTATAGTTCCTATCCACTTGTAGTTTTTCGATCTTTTTGTCCGCTTATCATATTTGCCACACCTAACTCCTTACTTATAGAGTTACAGTGAATTTAAATAAACTATACCTAGAAAGAGCAAAAGTGTGTCACTTACATATCTATAGCTATTGAATTGGAAGAATTAATTTGCATTTTAACTTAATGTTCTTACCTATGACTATACGAAAGTCTATCGTTATGTAACTTAGCGAGGCACGTGTGTACTTATTGAGGGAGATACATAAGGCTTGGTATTGTTAGAGAGGTCTGATGGCAATTTTCTTTTCTATCTTATATTATCATATTTGTTGTTCCAACATCTGGGAAATTAAGTGCTGTGACAAATGCTGCTCGAATTTTTAGGGTCATGTATGGTATGAAGACCATAAACTAAGTTTGATAGTGGTGCATTAGTAAAATCTGGAATGGGTATGGTGGACAAACTACAATAATGTGGCTTATCAATGTTTGGCTTATTTTACCAAAAGGAAGAAGCAATGGGCAGTGAGGTAAAAACCTGCCAGATTTGGTAGGACGAATAAGCCATAACAGTTGGAATGAAGCCTGTAAAAAAGGCTGATCCCAGATTCGTGTCTATATGCCTTACTTTACTTCAGCTTTCTTTTCCTTAAAGAGAAAAATGTGTTTGCATTGCACATGTATTACTAAAAAAAAGTTCTAGTATGTTTTTGAATACATTGCATTTCCATGGTTAGTTCTAACAGTACCTTTGGCTGTTTAGCCCACTTGCTAACTGAGAAATTAGAATTGACAGTCAATGTGTAAATTGCCGTGAAGTATGTGTCTGGTATGAAGGTACACGCTATCGCTATGCCACTGTAATTTAAAGTAAGCGAAGAATGAGAAATGTACATGTTATCCAACGGTATAGTTTCTTTATATATCACCTTTCCATCCTCACGTCTCATATACACTGGATACCCATTCTCATCTACATATGTCTTAGAATTAAATTGCTTAGGAAAATGCTTCGAACAACTTTCATCCACCATACATGAGTTGCTTGGTTTTGCCTCGCCACATGGGCCGTGCATCATAAATAGTGATACAACACGATAAGCAGTAGGGTCTCCCTTCTCGTCAGGAATTTTAGCTGATATGTACCTATCTACATCAATAGGAGTAGCGAGTTTGTTCGGTTGTGCAAGCCATATCAGTATATTTGCATGGGGAAGACCTTTTTTGGAACCCAATTGTACAAACAAATACAAAAATGCGGGAAGATGTATATATGTCAGTGCAATTGGTTTTGATAGAAATTGCAAAAAAGAAAAAACAGAAGAAAAAAAATCAAATCAGAAGAATATATCTCACTTGTATGCAAGGTGTCATTTGGAAACTTTTCACTTTCCTGTAAGCTATAGACTTCAAGAAGTCTAATGTCTAAATGTTAACACATTAATAACCTATAGTTCACCATCTATCCTTCGTTTATACGACTCAAAGGTTTGCAATCTACTTTAAACTAAATGTGTAAGAGGAACTCCCTACTTAAGACCATAATGATTATAACTTTTATAATGGTTAACGAAGAAAACATATGCATAGATATACATATATACCTACACGAACCTCCCAAAAAACATGGCCTCTTTTAAGATCTGTCATAAGTTCGTCCAGTTTCATCTGAAACACACGAGCTATGATGTCTGGCCGATCTTCAGCCTTTTGGCCAGGAATTAAAGCTAAAAACTTTTTGACCTCTGCCTAATTAGGATTGGATGTGAATGTTAGGAAAAAATATGGATGGTCGTACTTATGACAGAGTGCAAGAGGGTCTTGATAGTTTTGTTGCATATAATGTGGTCCACCTGTAAGAGAAGCCGGTAAAACCACCCACTTACCAATTGTTACTGGGCTTGTATCACCTCTTGCAACAACGTCTCTGATGTTATTGTATAGTTCAGCCCTAAGTCTTTTCTGGTTGGAGCGAACCCATGCCAATCTGCTGCACTGAATACATGTATATGCATCGACAACATATTGTTGAAACAGTTTTCCAACTTTCAGCAAGGTGTGGCCTTCATTCACTCTAAATTGAAGCCTATATGCATAATATTCTCGCATTGTCACTGTGTTTCTTTTTGTTGCTTCAGCATCGGAAATATGGTTGTGCAAAATACCCCTTCTATAACCATCCTCACGCTAAGGAAATAATATAAGGTATTGCATCGCCATAAAACTTGGATGTAATGCGCTAATATGCTTTAACCCACCAGTCTTATGTTCACTAACAATATCCCTTGGATAGAACACATATCTCCAGGTATTAGAGCTGCAATTTTTGACGCAACTGGCATATTGCATTCCCTACCATCTATTGCACGACTATTGAACAATCATAGGCACTCATGAACATATTCTGATTCTTTAAATCAATCTCTTGCTGATTGAAACATCTTTACTATCTCATTGTTAATGTCAAAGATGCGCACCGGCTTTTCAACAATGTTAGTATCAAGGGGGCTGGAACCGTCAACTTTGGAGAATGCAAACATCCTATTAGCCACTTTGTTTTGGCCATCATAGATATACAAATGTGCAAATTTTGGCGGTTGTCCTTTTGGAGGCAATAATGATACAATTCTGTGGTGATTCTGCCCACCTAACCAAAAAATAGAGGGATCTTTCCCATTGTTGACCATATTATCGATCTTACCTCCAAGAGAGGTGAATGCAAACATCGAGTTATATGCCCTGAAAGTTTCTGTAAATTTAGGTAACTCCAAAAGCTCTTCCAACTCCTCTGGTGTTTGACGCAATAAAGGCAGCTTAACTTGTCCTTGCCTACAACAGATGGAAAACCTCGGAGAGGAAGTTGCTCTAGACTTAAAAGTTCTTTCCTCATACCACAAAACTGCTTTGGAATATTCACATGTTCTGTTTGGTTTTTTAAGGTCTAATGGTTCATCCAGGAAATCTGGTATTTTTTTGAGGGCAAAAAGGTTAGGAATATGGAGTGAGTAACAATGATTAGTTCTTCCACATGGAAATTATAAGCTTCATACTACATTTTCAATCTATATTAGGTACATGTATCAGCTTTTGATTAACGGAGGACTTCTTTTCAAATACTATGGAACATTGATAAAGGCATGGAAATAGTATACTACGGTATGGATTTAGAAGAAAAGGAAGGTTCTGAGTACTCCTAACCTGCTATATCATATGTATCACCAGGAAAAGTAGTCTCACATATTCATGTACATAACATCCAAACTGATTTAACGGATCCGCGGTGTGCTTTTAGGCATGGATATACCCAAGTATATATTCTCCTCTCTAGAAAGTATTTATAGATTGTACATGTTTTGCTTAGTCGACTGTAGAAAGTCGCAAATAAGTTTATGAAGCTACATCGTTGATAGAGTAAGACATGATATATTTCACGCTACCAAATCAAATAGCACTTGAAGATTGGATTTGGTTCCCATCGATAATTGGAAACCTTTTCCTTTTAGCAGATCTGCTCTGACCTAGTGTAGTGAGGGAGCATTAGAACTATTCAGCACATTTTGAAGTTCCTTAAAGAATGAACCCACATGTGAAAATCAGAGCATGATAACTAATCCAATTCTGGCCTGACATTGTACTTTTAAGAATGCACTTTAGCTTTTCAAAGTTTGTTAAACCTAAAAGAAGATCAAAAGTAGTACCTGGAGTTGTCTTTTCTATATTATGTTGCTGATTGTTCTGTCCTGAACAATTGTTAACTTGCTTTTCATAGAATGTTCTAACAAGCTGCCGACGGCTTTTTGGTTGAAGAATATCCCTTCTTCATGCTCTAGCATTCCTGTAAAGTTCTATCCTCTCAGACAATGAGATATGCTTAAATAGATGAACAAATGGTGGCTTGTTTTGACCACTAAGGCGGGCCATCTAACCCACCTGTAAAAAGAGTGAGTGCCATTAGGTTCACCTGACATAAGCTCATAGAAAAAGTTAAGAACACCACTAAAGAGCACATTATCAAAAGGTTCAGGAAGTCGCTAATAAGTGCAAAACTAAGCACGACAAATAAACAAAAAATCAAAAGTGTAAAAGAAGGTAAAGAAGCCAATGTTAGAGAATGGTGTTATTCATAGCACCTATCATAGTTCTTGATGGCTTTATCTCTGGAACTTACGACAACTTGACAAAGAACCTAATCTGCATGTAGGAGCTTGTGAACGGCATGATAACAACAGGCAACTCCAATTTATTCAATTTTCAAACTTGAAAAAGTACATTGTTCAAGAGAGCAAACATGAAAGGTAGACTATTTAAAAGTGTGGTTTGCCAATTTTCCAGAGCCTAAGATGAATATGATATTACACCCATAAGTTTTCAGTTAGCAAGTGGCCTAGACAGCCAAACACACTGCTAACACTAACAATTGAAGTGCAATGTACGCGAAAATATATTGGATCACATATACAGGTACTAATCACAAATTTAATTTGGTGTTACACCTGCCCACACAGCTAGCAAGTGGGGTAAATAGCTAAGAAGCATTGGAAGAGGGATTGCGTAGAAGCCTAAATTTTGGTGGTTGCGATTTGGCAAAAGAGGTCGGGTTTAACGCAACGAACTCGGATAGCGAGTCTCAATCGGGCGGAGCCAAGGCAAGTATTGCTAGCACTAACTATTGACATGCACTGTACGCGAAAATAAACCAGACCTTTTTTTAAAATAGGGGGCCATACAGATGTTAATTACAAAATTCAATTTTACGGCTGCCCATAATTTCCAGGTAGCAAGTGCCAGGTGGGGTAAATAGCTAATAGGCGTAAGCAAGAGGGATGGCGTAGAAGGGTATATTTTGGTGGTTTCGATAGGGCAAAGAGATTGGGCATAGAAATGAACTCAGGGAGACAAAATCCTTATGGGATTTCATCTCAAAATTTGCCAAGGCAGGGGCACTATTGAGGTGGAATTTGATGGTTTAGATTTATGGAAAGAAACTGCTCATCCTTCACCAAAATCTGAAACTAGGTAAGTTCCTCTTGCTTTGATGTCATCAACTTATCTACTCCCTTATTTGTAAACAATTCAGCGCTGCTAATATGCCCAGGTCACTACACACACACACACACCAATTTGCAGGAAGAGACCAAGGATATATGTTCTTATTTATGCAACCAAAAAAGTAAAAATTTAGCATGAATCAAAATACGTACGCTTGGATATATTCAGCGTCAGTGCATGCAAGCAGAAGCTTCGAAGAGTTGCATCTGGATTCTTCAAGGATTCATGCGAAAGAGGTGAAGATCAAAAGTCAAGTTGCCTCATCTCTTAAGAAAGGATGATGAGATTTTAATTATGAGGAAATGGAAGATGAAAAGGCCGGAGGTAGAAGAAAAGGCGGGAAGGAAGCACACACAGAGAGAAAGAGAGAGAGAGAGAGAGAGAGCGAGCGTGACAGAGGAAGAAGGAAAATATAGGAGCCAGAATAAAGGTGAAAAGAAATAATTATATGGGTATTACGTGGATAACAATAATATGTCCAAATTTATTACAGTAAAATTACAGTTTCAAATAAATTATCGTAGGAAGTTCAAATTCAAGGTCTCTATCATTATTATCATAAGTCCAAATTCAATGAAATCTTAGAGCTAACCAAAAAGCTGAGAATTCCACTAAAATTAGAGTTTCAAATACATTACAATAGGAAGTTCAAATTCAAGGTCTTTATCATTATTATTATAAGTCCAGATTCAATGAAATCTTAGAGTTAACCAAAGAACTGAGAATTTTAGTGAAGAACTCGGCTTTTATATAGTTATATGGATATGGATATGGATAATTTGATTGCTGGTTGACTTTATCTTGAAGAAACATCTAGCAATTCTCAAATGACTAATCTCACTCAAAACATGGAAAAAAGTTGCAAAATTCTCAATTCTTTTGATGATTTTGTTTGTCTTGAAAAAACATCGAGCAACTCTCAAATGACTAATCTCAGTCAAAACATGGAAAAAAGTTGCAAAATTCTCAATTCTTTTGTGCTAAAGGGTATTTAGTTCTAAAGCAATGATGATGTAGTTGTCATGCATAAAGTATCCGCGCTTTTACAATCGTATCTTGGTGGTAAGATAGTTCAAAAACTGTTATTTTCCATGATGTTGTTTGCTTTTGTTAACACTTCTACCACGTGTCTTTGGGTAAAATTGAATATTCAGGTCCTGAAAGGACCATGTGTGAATATAACTTCAAACAGTTAATCGCTTTGGCTTTCAGGAGAGTGTGCCCAATCTGACTTCTTTCAAACAATTTACAAGGACTTAGGAATATTCTCAAGGTTCTTTTGGCATAATGCATTGGACTTTTCAGTGCTATATATGTTACTACTACTACTACTCTTACCTAATCTAATCCTACTCCTAATCAAACCAGATATGATAATACATAAATAAAGACAGTTTATCGTCTTAGTGTACAAAGCGCTAATTCAAATATTGGTTGCATTTTGAGGACTAGTTGAGTGAGTCAAACAACTGATTTGATGGTTCTAACCTATAATAAACCCATACACCTAAGTTAAACAAAGGTTGTGCTAAAGTAATCTTGGAGCTAGTTTATGTTTGGTGCTAAAGACGATTAATTGAGACAATATTTATAGTTTTATAGCTGAGTTGTAATCATTTAGCTTTATAACAATCCAGTCTGGAGCTACCATGTGTTCAAACGTGCTAGTCTTGCCCTTATGCTCAAGCTAAGTTCCCTTAATCGATCTAACTTTGCCACATGTTGGAACGGGATAAGACCTTGTTTTATCTTCTCGACCAAGTTTTCATCTAGCTCTTATCGTGTTTTTTTTTACGATTCCTCTTGTGATGACACGTAACACAGTCAAAACTTTAGGCCTTACATGAGTTAGCCATTTGTCTTTTCCTTACTCAAAACTTGCCACGTTCGTTCAGCCAGGTATTGCCCTTGATTTGATAGTTTAATTGGGAGTAACCAATTTGCCTAACTTACTGTAGAACAAGTCGGCCTTAAGTGGGAATTTGTCCTTAGCTGACAGCTGTTTGTGGCATGTTCTGAATTTTTTTTATAATTTTCTGAAATTTTATGTATTTTTAATATTTTCTTAAGTTCAGATTTGTAAAATCTTTTGGAGTCTTTAAAACTCATGAAAAAGTTTTGAAAAAATTAGAGTAATGTCTTTATACTATATATAAGTCTCATTTAAGTTTGGTGATTTTTAGAGTTAATTTGTTATCATTTTTGTATCGCATTGATTTTAGTAAAACAAAAAAATTAAAAATAGTTTTGATGTCTTTTAAATTCTAATTTCAATTTTTATAAGTATTCTGAATCTGTTATAAAAATTGTGGGACTTTATTTTCAGTTAGATGCAATTATGGGTTTTTATTGCATTTATAGACATTATTTTAATTCAAAAATATTCAAAAAGTAAATAAATTTTTACTTCATAATGTTTTATGCTCTAAAAGTATTTTGCTGTAATTTGTAATAAAATTGGAGTATCGTCACACATTAAGGAGTGTACGAGATTTTCGGTTAGGTTGGTCGTGTGCGGATCCGCTTTGGATTGCGTTATTTCGGGTTGAGGAGTGAATAGTTGATATTAGGTTTACAGCGTAATAGTGTAGATTGTTTTCTAATGAATAAATTGCCAATCTAGGTTGGTTCAGAGGACTTGGATCGAGGTTGTGTAGCATCACTTAACTTGGATCGAAGTAAGGAATTCCGTCCGAATCCTATCTCATCGTTCTGATTTCAAATGTTTATATATAATGTTTTGTCTATTGAACTGTGATTTTATAATTTTTATTAAAATGTATGGAATTCTATCCGAAATTCCATTTCATCATATTGAGATCACATATCTTATTCTAAGTTGCTATCGGATTTTATTGAACTCAGATACATTACTATCGTAAAAATGTTTTCAAATGCCCGTAAAATTTTAATTTGAGCTTTATAGCTATCGTTTGGAATTCTTTATTCTCATTTGTTTTATTTAAATTCAATCATTGTAAAATATTTTGAATTATGTTTAAATCATTGAACATTAACATAAGTGAGTAAACCTGGGAGTTATAAGGATGGTGTGTATTGTTGGCGTTATAAGAATGGTCTGCCGGATGGGTTGAACACTCCTAAATGGACTAGTTAGTTTACATATGCATATGTAACGCGTATCGAGCACTGTCGGGATGACTTTGCTAGAGTGTATTGCTCATGTTCAACATTACCTATTTTGTTTTATTATATCTGAAGTGTTCTGAATGACTATTGATTTGAGGACTTGAGATCATACTCGTCCTTATGTTTCTATCGAATTACAGTGATTTCATAAAAAACAAAATCCTTTGAAAATATTTGACTTACTTGTTAAAATCATTCGAATCGTTTTGATTGTTTTTAAATTTTTGATCGAACTTACTGGACTCTCAAAAGCTCACTCTTGTTTGACTTCCTTTCTGCATGTGATAGCCAGCATTAGGTTGCCTGAGAATGGATTAGAGCCGAGTGTAAGAAAGAGATTTGATCTTAGTATTTATCATTAGAGCCCCTGCATGGGTGAATGTTATTCTTTAAATTTTAAAGATTTAGATTGATGTTTTATCTACGATAGTTTACTAAGATTATGATTAATTATTTAACCGCTCTCATAATAGTCACTTATTTGTTGAGTTTGAGAATATTACTATCTTAGTGTGAATGTGGTCGAGAGATTGTCTAACATTTCGGATCCCCGGAATGTTACATTTAAGCAATGGAGCAGTACACTTTGCTAGAACAATTCTACCATGATGCTGTTGGATACCGTGTTATTATTGTAAAAAGATGAAACTTTGTAAAAAAATGTATCAGGCTAATATTAGAATTTCTAGTAAATTTTCAGATTTTTCTGGAATTGTTTACCATTTTTAATATATTAACAAATTTGTTTTTTCTAAAATTCATTTGGAGCCATTGTAGTATTTAATAAATTTTGGGGAAATTAGCATAATGTTTTTATCTTATAAATAAGTTTCAATTTCAATTGTATAATTTTTAGAGTTGATTTGTTATCATTACCATATTGCATTAAATTTAGCCAAATTAATAATTTAAAAATAATTTTAATGCCTTTTAAATTCTAATTTTAGTTTCTATAATTTCATATATATTTCAAAGCTGTCACAAAAATTATGGGACTTTTAGACTTTATTTTCAGCTATAAATAATTATGGCTATTTATGGGCTTTTCTTGCATTTAAAAAAATTACTTTTAATTAAAAAATACTTGAAAATTTTAGAAATTTTATAATTTCATTTTATATGTTGTTCTAAGTCATAAAAATATTTTATGAGAATTAATATCAATTGTTGGGTATCGTTATACATTAATGACTGTGCAGAGTTTTCGATTAAGTTGGCCGTGTGTGGGACCCGCATTGGGTTGCATCATTTCGAGGTTAGAAGTGAGCACAGTTTGGATAGTTGATATTAGGGTTGTGGCAGAATAGTGTAGATTATTTTCTAATAAATAAATTGCCAATTTAGGTCAATTCAAGAAGTGTTGATCGAGGTTGATTAGCTTCGCGTAGCTTAGATCGAGGTAAGGAATTCCATTCAAACTCTACTTCATTGCTCTGATTTCAATTGTTTTATTATAACAGCTTTACGAATTCCATTGAACTCTGATTTTATAATTTTTATTGAAGTGTAAGGATTTTCTCTCTAAACCTTACTCGTTATTCTGAATTAGAATGTTTTAATCTTAACTGTTTCGCGAATTCCGTTGAACTATGATTTTATAAAACTTCCATGAAAATATTTTGATTTTACTCGTGAAACCCTAACTTGAACCTTCAAGCGATCGTTTGGAATTCTTTATTCATTCTCATTTGTTTTATTGGTTCGATCATCATAAAACCTTTTGAGTTGTGTTCATTTCTTCTAAATGTTGACAAGAGTTAGTAAATTTAGGGAGTTATAGGGATGATGCATATTATTGGCATTATAAGGATGGTCTGTTGGTTGGGTTGAACTAGTAACTAGATGGACCAGTTAGTGTACATATACATATGTAAAGTGTATCGGGCACTACCAGGGTGACTTTGCTATAATGTACTGCTCATGTTCAAATTTATTTATTTATGTTTCATTGGATCTGAAATGTTTTGAAATGACTATTGATTTGAGGAATTGAACTGATACTCTTCCCTATGTCTAATATTGAAATGCATTGGTTACATTTGATAATTCGTTTAATAGTTGTTATTTGACTTAAATGTAAAATTGTCCGAATCGTTTTGTCTTTTTAATCCTTGTTCGACCTTACTGGACTCTCAAAAGCTCACTAGCCTTTGACTTCCTTTCCACAAGTGATAACCAGCATTAGATTTCTTGAGTATAGATTAGAGCCGAGCGAGAGAATTTGAGTTATAATATTTATCGTTAGAACCTTGTGTGGTAATATTGTTGTTTAAAGTTTTTCTTAGACTTAGATTTGGTATTTCATTTATGACAGTCAATTAAGGGTATGATTTGTTTGATGGTTAGTTTCTCTGATAATGGTTGTTCATTGGGTTGTGAGGATATTATTGTCTTACTGTAAATGATTAAGTGAGTGTTAACGTTCCGAAAATTTTGAGATGTTACAGCTAACCTACCACTTTAGTTTTGGTCTGGATAGATGCTTAGTCGAATTGTGACTGCAATTGACATGCCTTTATTCACTGATCGAATGACAACAACAAAAGAACAACAATTGCACACGAGAATCTATGTTGAAATTGATGTCCAATCCATGCCAACACACGAAATTCCTCCTAGGAGCCCTGACATTCAAATCAGTAGTCAAGCAGTTGAGTATGAATGGCTCTAACTAAGTGTCAATTTTGCAAAGTATTTGGACATAACTGAGATAAATGTCAATAGAAAAAAAAAGGTAGGTCAAGAAAAAGGAAACCAGCAAGCTGTCATGAAATTACGACTATGATGACAAATGAAGGTGATAGTTGTCGTGAAACTAAGACTGTGTCAATTTGGATGACAGATACAGGTGAAAGGGTGTATACATGAAATATGAGTAAGTGAAAGAAATGTGGTGAATAATCCAATACAAACCATAAACAGTTTCAAGGAATTGCAAGATGAAGGAAATGATGAGGTAGAAGATCATCAGCACACGGAAGACGTAGATCAATCCATGAATATGAGCAAAGGCTCAACAAAGACATAGGAAAACACAGGCAAAGGGCTGCAACTCATCCAAAAAAGGGAGTGGCACCCAATTCTATAAATGAATGCTTTAAAATAGAATGTAATGGGATAATGACCCCTCAAAGCAATAAGATATGAAGAAGCTACTTAAATCATGAAATATCTCAATTGCTGGAATTGTTGAAACTAAAGTTAGAGAAGATAATGTACTGGCCATCACTAAGAAATGGTCTAAACCACAAAGGGGCATCAAGAATCTGGATTGGCTAGAACACTAGTGATGTTAAGCTACAGCTCCTAGATATGTACCCTTAAGAAATTACACGTTCTGTGAAAATAAATAATAGGGAGACTAATTGGTGTCTTTCTTGCGCATATGGAAGTTACAAGGGAAGTAGAAGAAAGAAGGTCTGGAATCAATTGGTACAGATTGCTGATAGTATAGGAAATCAACCCTAATTGACAATGGTAACTTCAATGTTGTCAGATATACAAATGAAAGACAAGGGGAAAATGGAGTCAATCTGGCTGAAATCAGGGAGTTCAATGACAGCATACATCAATTGCAAATGGAATACATGGCAACAAAAGGCACTTTTTCCACATGGTGTAACAAAAGGGATGAGGCTGATGTGATATATAACAGAATTGATAGAGTACTTTAGAACTCTGCATGCATGGCAACATATCCAAACTATGAAGTGAATGTAACTGCACCAGGGCTATCTGATCATGCATAACTTCAAACCATAATTCATTTTCAACAATACAGAGATAAAAGGCCATTCAAAATATTTAATTTTTGGATGCACCACCCACCTTTCAGATTAGTGCCGCAAAAAGAATGGGATAAAAATGGGAGAGGGTGGTGCTATGCATTCACTGTATGACAAGTTAAGGAGGTTGAAACCAGTTCTTAAGCAATTCAATAAAGTCCACTATGTTGATATCTCTGAAAAGGTGGAAAACAAAAGGGAGGAATTGATGAATATCTAAGTTAGATTACTTTCTGGGGAAGAAGATGTGGGGTTAAGGCAAATAGAAAGGATACTATATGGTCAATATTATGAACTTCTTAGAGCTAAGGAAGCTTTTTACTGCCAAAAAGCCAGGATTAAGGACATCAAGTTAGGAGATTAAAACACTGAATATTTTCATAAAAAGGTTAAGATACATAGAGCTTTCAATAAGGCCCTATCAATTCATACCAAAGAAGGACAACTGGTGGATGAGCAGGCTGTACATCAGGAGGCAATGAACAATTTTTCATATTTCCTGGGGGATAATCCTAACTTGAGTAACATTTCAAGGCAATATCTTGTTGAATTATTACCTAACAAATTGAATACACAGCAGAAAAATGACATTATGGCTGAAGTTACTCTTGAGGAAGTCAAATAGTTAATTTTCTCTCTAAAAAATGAATAAATCACCTGGAGCCGATAGTTATACTGCTAAATTTTTTCAAAAGAACTGGAACCTGATTGGTAAGGATGTTACCAAGGCAATTTTGGAGTAATTTCCGTTAGAAAAATCTATGATGATTATAAACAATACAAGCCTCACTTTGATACCTAAGGTGCCTTGCCCTTTTTCAATGAAGGACTTCAGGCCAATAACTAGCTATAATGTTATCTACCCTTTGCAATAGATTACAAGTGATTCTGCCTCAACTAATTGGAAAATAACAGGCTGTATTTGTGAAAAGGCAGAAATATAACTGATAATATATTGCTCATGCACTATCAAATTTACGCCTACAATAATCCCGACAAAGTCATTTGAGTACGTACTTTTTTCAAAATGGAAAGCTCTGAGAACATCGGCTTCCCCTCCCTGACAAAACAGAGAGCCCCCGGACCCACCCTCTTCTTTAACCCCCCCCCCCCCCCAAATGTGGTTAATGGAGGATCTCTGATGATTTCGTCATCTTTGATCTCTGATCCAACCCTAGTTTCTCCCGGTAACCACTCTTCCAAGCCAATTGCAGGAAGATTCTGGGATATTGACCATGAGCAAGACCCTAATGAAGATATTATGTTCATTGATGAAACCCCTTCCTCACCACCAAACTCTCATAAATACCTTGAAGAAACTTTAATTGCCCCTTAAATGCTACTTCAACATCTACTAATGGAATAGAGAGAAATACCAAAAAGCTCAAGAAACTCATTGAAAGTGAAAGACTAGATACCAGTGAAGTACCTTCCAGTCAGGGCAACAACTGTGACATAGTTATGACAGAAAAGGGAACACAAAACATGGAAGATAGTCATCCTTCAACAAAGGAAACAACAAATGCAAAACAAGCTCTGTTCAGTCCCCCAGAAACAAGTCACTTGCGAGCAAAGCCAATGTCGTATAAAGAGGTAGTCAATTCAAAAAATTCCTCAGATGATGCCATTTATTTTGAAGAACCAATTGATGAGTATAGCTCAGAAGAGGATGAAGACTACAATCCCTCACAAATCATCCCAGAAATTATCAAGGAGGTTGTTGGAATCCATTAGAAACCAGTGGAAAGATGGTCTAATTATCAAATTATTAGGGAAATCGATTGGTTTCTGAGCTCTTAATGCCCGAATCAAATCATTATGGAATCTGCAATGAGACTTCAAAATGGCAGATCTTGACAAGGGATATTTCCTCATCAAATTTGACACCTACAAGATTACAAATTGGTCTTCTATGGAGGACCCTGGATCATCATGAATCACTGCTTGACCATTCGAAAATGAGAACCAAACTTCAAGCCTTCAAATGTCACAGAGATTGCCACAACCATGTGGATCAGATTACCAAAACTACCCATAGAATATTACAAGGAGAAGGTGCTGTAGAAGATAGCAAAGAAATTTGGCAAGCCAATCAATGTTGATTTTAACACAGCAACATCAAGTAGCGGGAAATATGCAAGAATATGTGTGGAGATTGATATATCTAAACCAGTAATTCCAGCGTACAAACTCGAAGGTAAGGATTACAAAGTTGTTTATGAATTCATTCATACCATTTGTTTCTCTTACGGAAGAATATGTCATCGAAAAGAGAATTGTGACCAGATTCCGGTGCCAGGAAAACCTAAGCATGCCAGCAAGGACAAAACCGGTGAACATCATATCAGCAACAGTAACCTACAAACCAAAGGCCATCACCTACCTAACTCGCCTAGCATTAACGCCCACCAACCTGTAGTGTATGGGGAATGGATGGTTGTGAAATGATGAAGCCTGAAATCGAGGATAGAATTGAATAGGAAACCTCCCGCCCAAAAACTAAATGCACCCAAACACTTCGCACATAGAAATCGTTTTGATACCCTGCCCACAAACCTTGACCAAAGTCAACCCCCTTCAAACCAAATCCAACAAGAAAAATTGACTTTGCAACCTCGGCCCAATAATGCTCAACCCAAAAACCTATAATAGAAACCAATAGGCCCATTATTGGTCCCCAGACTCGGTTATCTACCACCCAGAAAACCCAAGAAAAAGAGCTAAGTATAACAGGCCCAAATGACTTGGACATGCCCCACTTGGATCTGGCACCGAAACCACAAAATAGGTTAGTCACAAACCGAAGACCCACCTCTCCTAACCATACTTGTTCTGAAAGCTTCAAGAATCTAGAGATTCCACTTACAGTCATCAAACCCACCACACCCCTCAACCCATCTCAGTGTGCACAACCTTTCCCCATCGATCCTACCTTGAAGATTTTCAATCCTGAACCACCTGATGAGGTAGAAATCCATACCTTCCAAGAAACTACGAATCAGGCTACTCAAGAAGGGCGTATGAGAGCACATCAGGATGTTCATGGAAGGAAAGGGCATAGAGAACCCCCTTTCACTTATCAAAGATCTGAAAATGAACGGAGTCGAAGCCCTTTTTGAAGTAATCTTAGATTATCAAGTGAGATTTATAGTGAGCAGGATTTTTAACAAGTTATTTCTTTCAGTATGTCTATCATGGCTTGGAACGTTCAAGAGGCTGCCAAACCCTCATTCAAAACAAATGTCAGAGAAATAAAACAGCTATTCAAGCCTAAAATCTTCATCTTTACCGAAACCTGGGTCCATTTTGATACCCTACAACCTTTTTTCAATAATATTAGTTATTTGAAAAACTATTATGTTGACTCTATAGGTTTTTCGGGAGGTATTTGGGTGGTCTGGCAACTTGGAAACACCCAAATCACAGCAATAGAAAAAACCTGTCAAGTCATCCATTTACAAATCAATGAAACCAATTCTAATCCTTGGATTCTTTTGGCTATTTATACTAGCCCATGTGTGAATACAAGAGAAGCTCTGTGGGAAAGTTTGATATCCCATTCTAAATCCTTCATTTTGCCTTGGATCCTAGCAGGAGACTTTAATGACTACCTTGGTCCTAATGAAAGACGAAGCTTCAGACCTTTCAATGATAATCGAAGATATTTGAAGTTCAAAGATAATATTAACAAATGTTGTTTGATTGATCTGGGATGCAATGGGCCTAGATTAACCTAGACGAATGGACATCAAGGCCTCGTTAACACTCATGAACGGCTGGATAGAGCTCTAGCCACTAGCAACTGGATTATTAATCACCCGAAAGCGAAGGTAAGGAACCTCCCTCAAACTTCCTCAGACCACTGCCCTCTCCACATTCAATGTAAAGGTACATATAATTTCACTTCTCCTCGCCTTTTTAAAATCGAAGCCATGTGGCTCGATCATGAAGACTTTGCCAATTTGGTCCATACTACTTGGAATGCTAACAATAGTTATTTAGAAACTATTAAGCTATTCACTCATAAAGCCCCAGTTTAGAATAAAAATGTTTTCAGAAATATTTTTCAAAGAAAAGACCTTTGATGGCCCGATTAATGGCATCCAAAACCTTTGAGCTCCCATAGTCGTGAAAGCCTAGAGCTAAATCTTAGAATGCAATAAAATCAAATCCTGAGTCAAGAAGAAACTTATTGGTTCTAAAGATCGAGACATATAAATATATCACAAGGGGATCGAAATACCAGATTCTACCATGTTACTACCCTCAAAAGAAGAAAAAGAAATCAAATTGAAAATCTCAAAGACAACTCTAGATCTTGGATATCTGACCCTGAAGTGATAAAAATCTTGTTCAAAATCACTTCCAAAATCTCTTCAAGAAAGACTAGTCCCATAAGTTGAGCACTAATGAGCCCTTTTCCCAAAGTCTTACTTTTGATGATTAGATGGACCTCACACACCCTATAATTGATGAAGAAATTAAAAGAATCATGTTTAAAACAAATGCCCTCAAAGCCCCTGGACCGGACGGGATACAAGCTATTCTCTATCAAAAGTTCTGGGAAAAAGTTGGAACACACAATGCAATTTCGCCAAACAATGTTTCCTGGAAAGGAAACTTCCCAATAGAGTTAAAAAAATCTACATAACTCTGATCCCTAAGGTTAAAAATCCTGAAACTACTAGCCAATTCCGCCCCATCAGTTTGTTCAATGTCAGTTATAAACTCATAACTAAAATTCTTGTTGATAGACTGAGGCCGAAACTTAAGGACATCAAAGGCCCCTACCAAAGCAATTTTTTGCCTGGAAGATCTACTTCGGACAATATTGTGATAGCCCAGGAAATCATATACTCTCTTCGCAAGAACATGAAAGGAAATTATGGAGGAATGATAATTAAAATTGATCTTGAGAAGGCCTACGACATGTTAAGTTGGGATTTCATCAATTACACTCTAATGAACCTTAATTTTTCTAAGGATTCGGTGGATATGATTATGAATTGTATTACAGATACCTTTATCTCTTTATTGTGGAACGATACCCCACTTCCCACCTTCACCCCTGGAAGAGGTATTAGACAGGGTGATCCCTTTTCTTCTTACATTTTTGCCATGTGTATGGAATGTTTATCTAACCTCATTTGCAACAAGGTCTTGGATAAAGATCGGAAGGGCGTCAAAGCCTCTAGACATGACCCTCCTATCACACATTTGTTCTTTGCGGATGATCTCTTTCTTTTTGCTAAAGCTGATATTCACCATCGTCTCACCATCCAAGACACCTTAAATTAATTTTGCTTAGAATCTGGTCTAAAAGTTAACCATAACAAGTCTAAGATGTTTATATCTCCTAACATGAACATAAGCCAAATGAATGCTTTAAGCCTTTGTTGTGGTTTCCCTATTTCTAAAGACCTTGGAATATACTTAGGAGCCCCTCTCATCCTTAAAAGATACTCCAAAAATCATTTCAAGCACATCATTGAAAAGGTTCAAATAAAACTCGCTGGTTGGAAAACTAAACTGTTATCTCCTGCGGGAAGGCTTACCCTGATCCAATTTGTCACTGCTACTATCCCTAATTACATTATGCAAACTAATATTCTCCTAATGGAAACTTGCAACACCCTTGATAAAATAAATAGAAACTTCCTATGGGGAGACAATGAAAATTTCAAAAAGAAGCATCTTGTCAATCGGTATACGGTTTGCAAACCTAAAGAGGTGGGAGGCCTAAGCATTAGAAAGAGCAAAAAGAAAACAATCTATCCCTTCTCACTAAATTATCCTGGAAGCTTTGTAGAAAGGAAACTTCCTTATAGACCAAAGTTTTGGCAGCTAAATATACGACCTCCAAAAACCCCAGAACTTGGGAACCTAAAAAAGGTGGTCGGATATTTGGAAAGGCATCATAAGCACTAAACCTTATATTGCCAAATGAATCAAATGGCTTATTGGAGATGAGAGGAACATTTCTGTTGGTGAGGCTGGTGGTGTAATGAGAAACCGCTGAATAAAATCATTAACTGCATAGATCCTAATGTTAGAGTGAGTGATTGTTTACAAAATGATAGCTGGAAAACTGATTAATGGAAAGATCAACTGGGAGATACCCTTATTACTCAAATTCTCAAAACCCTAGATCTACCTACATTTGGGGCTTGGAGGCTAATGGTCAATTCACCTCCAAATCTGTGTATATTAACATCATGGGATATCAAGTGGATAGGATTTCTCAAGAAAACAAAATTTGGAGGAAGGTTTGGAAAATCAAGGTCTCCAAAAGAATTTACTTTTTTTTTTCTGGACAGTGGTGCATAACAGTCTCCCTACTAACTCCATGCGTGCCATTAGAGGTTTAAAAACCACCCCTTCATGTGACTTGTGCCATGACCCTCTTGAGGACACTATTCATGTTCTGAGAAAGTGCCATGCTGCCCAAGAAGTGTGGAAATACTACCTCCCACAAACTACCATGGCTGAAGATAACAATCTGAGCATGCAAAATTAGTTGATAAAGTATTGTTCTGCCTACAGAAAGGAGGAAGAACCCCAGCAACATCCCAATCCCCAACTTTTTGCTATTATTGTCTGGTATATATGGAAAAGCAGGAATGAAAGGATCTTTAGGACATGCAAATGGACGCCAACAACACTTTCCATAGGATCAAACACCACCATGAAGGCACGGTGATGGCTTTCCACTCTTCTATAACTGCAATAAATGCAAAGTACACAACTTAACCTCTTGGAATTTTCCATTGACAAGACACTTCAAAATGAATACAGATGGATGTGCAAGAGGTAATCCTGGACAAGGAGGTTTTGGAGGAGTCCAAAGAGATGAATGTGGGATTTGGCAATGGGGTTTTTGCACCAACTTGGGAATGACAACCAGCCTTGAAGGAGAAATCTGGGGCACACACCAAGGATTGAATATGGCAAAAGAACTCATCATCCAAAAAATGATATTGGAAACCGACTCAATGGTGGCAATACAGCTGTTAACAGAAGAAGAAAACCGAAGCCATCAATTAAGAGGACTGATTGCATACTGTAGATTCTTCATGCAAAGATATAATTTTTGAATAAGCCACACCCTTCGTGAAGGCAACAAATGCGCTGATTTTCTTGCCAACCTTGGAGCAGACCAATCACAGACCTTCGTGCTACTGGATGAACCTGGCGTAGAACTTAAAAGGCTCTTATTAGCAGACCTTAGTGGTGTAGCCTTTGAAAGGCATAGTTAACTGTATTTCTTTCCTTCACACACACACACACACACACATATATATATATATATATATATATATATATATATATATATTGCTCATGCAAAAATTGATTAGGGGGTATCATAGACCCCGCGAGGGGGGGGGGGGGGCACCTAGATATGCCCTGAAAATTGATATCCAAAAGGCATATGACGTTGTAAACTGGAACTTTCTAAGAAGGGTGCTTGAAGGCATGGAATTTCCAAGACAGTCAATTAATTGGATAATGGACTGTGTCACTGCAGCTAGATTCTCAATAAATGTTAATAGTGCAATGGAGGTATACCTCCCTAGTTGACGAGGATTGAAACAAGGTGACCCACTGTCACCTTATTCGTTCATCTTGGTTATGGAAGTCTTCATAAATATCCTAGATGTTTACACTGGCACAGATGGTTTGAAGTTTCATCCCAAATGTGAAGCACAAAAAATAAGCAATGTATGTTTTGTTGATGACATTTTTTTATTAACTCATGCTGATCAGCGTTCTCTTACAATCCTGAAGGAAGCAATTCAGGATTTTGGCAGTATGGCTAATTCCTAACCTTCAAAAGAGTGCTATAAAGTACAGAAAATTTGGTTGAGACATAAGGTATACCTTTAGGTACACTACCTGTAACTTACCTGGGTGTACCTTTGATATCTACCAAATTAAAACTAACTGATTGTCAAGTCCTACTAGAGAAAATCCTCAAGAGAATCACAAATTGGACTAGCAGAATGCTATCATATGCAGGCAGATTTCAATTGGCAAAATCTGTGATACTCAGTATGCAAGTTTACTGGTGCTCAATTTTTGTGTTGCCAAAGAAAATCATCCAGAAAATTGAAGGGTATATAAGATCCTTTGTGTCGCGTGGAAAAGAAACCAAATGTCATGGAGCAAAGGTGGCACGGAAAGATATATATGCCTACCTAGACATGAAGGATGATTAGGAATTAGAAGTCTGAATAAATAGAACCATGCTGCAATTAGCAATCATATTTGGGATTTAGCAAGAAAGACTCTTTATGGGTAAAATGGTGTCATACCTACATCATAAAGCATGAATTTGTGAAACTTCAGAGCTCCTGTTGATATGTTGGCTTAAAATACTTAAGCTAAGGGAAAGAAAACAACATTTTATCAAATACAAAATTGGAAAAGGAGAGGAAGTTAGTTATGGCTGGACAATTGGATGTAAGAGGGACTTTGGTACACATCTATGGATATAGAGTGGTTTATGATGGTGGCAGTAATCTAGAAGCAAAGGTCAGTGACATTCTATCACAAGAAGGATGGAATTTACTACCATCAAGATCTATGGTACTGTGGGATACCACAGCAAAGATTAATAATCTTCCAGTGCCTGATCTCATGCAAGATGATCGACCATACTAGATTCTTACCCCCCACGGCAATGATTGAGAACAAAAGATAGACTCAAAGCTTGAACCGGAATATCATTAGGGAGGATAACTATGTGTTCTGCCTCCAGCATCAAGAGACAATAGAGCATCTTCTTAGGGAATGCCCTTTCTATAAAGAGATATGGAGTAATGTGCTGAATAAATTACATGTGGAGGGGAATTTGGATACATGGAATACATTTTTTTCTGCGGGCTTGACAATATTCTAGGGGGAAAAGCATGAGAAAGACAATGTGTAAACTATGGCAGTAATAGTTTACTGCATTTGGGAGGCAAGGAGCAAGCAAATCTTTGCGTAGTAAAGAAGCACCCCATTGATGATCATTGCAAAGATAGAGTTGTGGATAAAGCATTGCATCTTGAGCTGGAAAAATCTGAAGGATACTACAGCAAATAGGCATCTATGTGAAATGTGGAACCTCTGCCCATCAATACTAAGATAGACTTACTAGTGCTGAAAACTATTTGCTATACTATAGTTGTATATACCTTGTAAGGGTTGTAAATGTGTAAAGAGTTGTGATTTGAATATGAAATGGCTAGACTATAGTTGTATATACCTTGTAAGGATTGTAAATGTGTAAAGAGTTGTGATTTGAATATGAAATGGAAAGGACTTTTCACAAAAAAAAAATATACAGTTGACACCATAGTTTCTCATCAAATATTGCAATTCTGGATATGCTCAAACTTCTAAATCTAATTTGAACCCCAAGATTCTTGGCAGTGGAACCGTTTTACCAGGGGTTCCTTTGTGGTTAGTTCTTCTATCACTCTCGTGTTTCTATCAGACGATTGGAACCGTCTGCTAAGAAAGAAAGGCGTGTACCTTAGAAAGAACTGCGGCTCGAGATTCAACATAATCCAAGGAAGAGGAACAAGATCATTGAGGTTCTATGTGATTCGCAGCTGAGGATCCATTATTTATCTTCTACTTCTTTGTCCCTTTGCTTAGGAGCTATGGTCATTTTCTTCTCAGTCGTGTGAGATCTGTTGTGCCATACCCAACGGCCGAAGACTTGCTGCATAGTTGGTCTCAAGGTGTGTTAGGACTTCGGAAGCCTCTTTGTTGGAGAAGGGCTCCCTTTGCCTTTGTGGTGTAGTTGGGTAGGAACAAGCATATATTTGAAGGCCCTCTACTTCCAACATTGATTTGGAGAAACGTTGTTGAATCTTTCAGGTATTCCAGGTTATGGCTGGTTGCTTTTGATTCTTGATGGTCTAATCTTGATTTGAACTAGCATATAGTATATAGTTTTAGGATGTTGTGATCCTTGACGACTACTATGGTTAGGGATTCATGCTACGTTTTATGGCTTAGTGGCTTAGGAACAACTTCGTAAAAGAATTGCCCGGGCTGTTAGTTATGCACCTCATTGTGCAGATGAAAGCTGGGAATATAAAGAGTGTACAGAGAAAAGAACTACATTATCAGAATATAGGTCAAGGTGTATATACTTTTTCCTTACGGGCAATGACTACTGATGATAGACGGAAATGTCAAGGGAAAGAGAAGAGGACGGTGACAAATAGAAGTCCTCAAAGAAGAGATTGGTGGTTGGGAGATAGAGGTGGTCAACCTGGTGGTGATCTATGAATTTGTTGAGGTGGCTACGGGCCAATGGCTTCGTCTAAGTTTCTCCTGTTTGCTTTTCTCTATTTATTAGAATCTGATCCTAGGGTGGAAGGGTGGTGGGAAGAGAAGACTTCGGTACTTCCTTCTCCCACCTTCATACTGTGTAGTAAATGAAATCTCACTTTCGAGAAAGATAGATAGTTAGGCACGTAGCTCATGATGTGAGGGTAGCACTTGGAGCGAATTTACAAGGTTTCTCAACTTGTTCTATCAGCATCACAACCCTCCCTTTGATTTGATATACAGACTCAGTAGTTTGGGTCACCAAGGGCCAAATCGCGCATACACAACTCGGTTTCTAGCTCCAAGAAACCTTCTTCTGTCGAAGATTCTTACGTTAATGATTCAATGCCTTTAGCTTTGTGGGGTCTCTTGGAACCAGCAACCTGTACGCACCGAAATTTCTGAGGCTGCAATCGAGCTAGGAGCAGAGGTGTGTGTGCACAATTTGCTTGAGCCATTGGCCTTTTGTTGTGATTCCATTGGGGATGTTCTTTCACAATAAAAATTCCAGATTCTGTTCTGTATGGTCTCCACTCGTTTGGTTCCATATGCATCTCTTCGGTTCAGATAGGGAAGGAAAATGCATATGCATAACACGATAATCAGTAAGACAAACCAACTACTACAACATACGAATCTAAAATTTCATTCACTATACAACAACTATAACTTTGTACCAGTACGTCAGTGACACCAAATTCAAAAGTCCAAAACAATAAACTACTGTTTTTTGCTTTGTACGGCAGACAGAGGAAGGATATCTCGTGATCATCAAATGTTACATCCACGAAATCATCCTCTGTCTTCCCATCCCAGCTGTAATTGGTATAGCCTCCATCTGCTATACGCACCCAATTTTCAGAAAACTGAAATTAAACAAGGGATTACTATTTTGATGGACCCGATAGACACCCGATGGGCAGCTGATACATATTCCCTGCCCAAAATGGAGTATCCGTGCTTCATAGAGTAGGAATGTAGCTCTCTCGGTGTCTATCTCCCTCCCTCTGCAAGTGCAAACCCGTTGATCACTGGCTTCCAAACCGATACCCTACCAGGCTTGTTTCCTTTCCAGCTTATTTGATTTGAAACGTACCCCCTATTTTGCCTTGTCCACTGATGAATTTAATAGAAGTCTAGAACTCTAAGCATACTTTGTCTCTCAGCAGCCATATTGTAATGCTTAGTACTTTGTTCTGGTCTTAACAGACCGGGGCGAGGCCAAAATGCATCAATCTTAAGGAATCCAGCTGCTCCTTATAGAAGATATATTGAAGGGGCAAATGTATTGATGAGAGAGAGAAAACAAGCTGGAAACTGGAAAGTGAGCATTCTACTGCAATATATGGAGGTCAATAATCATAAAAAAATGTTCCTGCAGTTCCTCAGGATATATCCTTCCTAAACATATATGTTGAAGATGACTTGAATTGCAATTCCATATCTGTTTCATTTCTTTGGCTACAACGATGAATGGTAACTATGTAAGTATCAATGTAAAAGAATGATCGCTATGCTAATCGTTTTGCCCACAACTTTCTTGTGGAAGTTATAGTAGATCGAATTACATTAACATCTAAACTATTTGAAGCTGTACTATACGCCACCATTCCTCGAGTGCTACTTATGCTAACAGAACAACCTCAGCATTGCACAAGGTTCATCTTCACCACCATTCTTCAAGATTTCGGCAAATCTTTTCCGGCTAAAAATGATTGGAAGAGAATAAAAGCTCTTCTAGGCTGAAATAGAGGAACTTCATGACCAGCTCCTCTAATAGTTGCAAAGGTCAGTCCATCATACACCTCTGTCCAGCCTCCTACCTATAACAATTAGATTTGAAGTCAATGATTGTCAGCGATAACTATCAGTGTGTGTCAATGAAGTGAAGAAAAATAAAACACTAGGTTTCAACAATTCCTAGTACCTGACTGTCAGAATACCATGGATACCACCGAGTTTTAACGTACAGATTAAGATGGTTTAGAGAGAATCTAGTTGCAGTCACCGGAACAACTGAGTCGGTATCACCGCTGCATTGGAATTACAAGCCAATTGTATTAGGTACTATTTGTATCTTCTTTTGGACCAATTCTAGATCAAATTATGCTAAGTGTGAGTAAATACATGACGTAATGAAACAAGGGAAATGACATTTGCACTAAGAAAATCAACTGGGGCACTTCATAATAGTTGTTTTGGTTTGCATTCTTTATCCATCATTCAAATTAGCATATTGATTCTTGGTATAGATTGTTCTTACTGGAAGTCTGGGAGTAGATTATTGAACATATCAATTTTATGCGCCATGAAAATACTAAACTTCAAGGTTTTGCATTTACAATTGGCTCGAAAACATTATGAATTTGATCATCAGAACTGGAGATAATATATCTTTAACTTTGTTCAGTAACGATTCTTATACTGATGATGGTGAGGATAAACAATGACAAGAATTTACAAAATTGGGGAATTTGAAATCAGAAGTTTCTAAGAATTACCTGAACACCCATATTTTAAGACCAGCTGCAATCAGCTCCTTGTACGTAGGTAGCACCGAAGCTTCAGAGTCGTTCCAGGTCTTGATAAGTATATCACTGCCCAAAACATGAACATAAGAGCATTCTATAAGCTTGAGTTTTGTGCATTTTCTAGTTGACATGCATTTGTAAATTTTAGGAACAATCTCATGCTAACAGTTCATTTCGACAAGATTCTTTAGTTCCATAGTTAACTGAAGGATCATAATACACAAAGTACCTGCATGCAGTCCACTTGTATGGAATTCCTGTAGAGTTTGCATGCATTGCCCTTTGTACGTCTGGCCGATTATAATACTTTTCTGCATAATTCTCAGTACAAGGATCATACCCTGCAATTCTTCTGCGTATAAGACTGTTCTTGAGCCTCAACGATTGAAACGTATTATTCTGTGTTGCCTTACAAAATGGTGTATAAATACTATACTGATCAATGGCACCAAATTCATGGTTCATTGCATAGCTTACAGCATCATCACACTTCTGTGAAGATTTTTCTTCTGTGAAGTTGCAAGAGTTCAGAATTGATTTATAGGTTTTATCTGATATCATTGAGTGGCTCCACCAGTATGCAACAGTACCAATGCTATCATAGTAGTTATCAATTAGAGCATTTCCCACCTGTTAGATCATAACCACAATCAGGGTTGAACCAACTTACAAGCAGCTTTAAAATTTCAATAAAATGCATGTTTGAACCAGGGGTGCTGAGCATTTTCTAATGCTCAAGGATCTCTCTGGCACACCAGTCCACATACCACTACAAAATAGACGGATCAATCGTGTGTTTCAATGCTGCCTTAAAGTTTCCGCTACTTTTAGTTGCGTGGGATGTTGGCTACTCGCTACTTTTAGTAGCGGAATGCGGAATCCTTATAGTGCGTGCAGTGTGTGACCACAAATGCATTGACAATTGAAATCACTCTAGTGATCGATAACTTACCATGAATCCTTTGAGATTGATAAGAGGATGGGAAAATACTTTGTTGTAATCGTGGATTTTCTTCGCTAATTGGGGTACATAATGTCCTATTGAAGCAAAAATCACGACTCAAAAAATGGATCAATACTAGATGCTAAACTATAAACCGATTGCTAAATTTGTATTTAACTTCAGAGAAATGCTGTCACAACAATGTACCGGTAGTGGGCATATATTTGCTTTAACAACATTCAGAAAGTGATCTAAAGTTTTGTAATACCTGCATAACTCTCCCCTGTGATATAGAAGTCCCTATTCTTGTACTGTGGGAATCTTGACAACCATCCTACGAGGAAAACTAGAGCATCCTCAGCTGTGTCACAAGTTGGCAACTCAAAAGGATAAGTTATCAACACAGCAATAACCACACAACACAAACAGCAAAGGGACAACATTGTCCCTTCTCCTTTCAATAGAGACTTTCATATCTTTATTAACTAGCATGTCCCAGAAAAAGAGTCAACATCACATACTCCAGTCTTCTCTATTCCTTTTTCTTTTCCTTGTTAATCAGGTAAGAAAAGCTATGTCAGCAGAAAGAAAGTGAACAAACTGGAAGTAAAAGCGTACACAAAAAAGAGGAAAAAAGAGAAACTGATCAAGTAAATACCTGTCCTTTTGTCCCCCGAGTCCGAAAGATCTGAGCTTGTATTTGTATACGAGAAACCTACGCCGGCCGGTGACTCGAGAAAGAGAATATTTGCCTCTGTAAGCACAAAATTTTGAAAGACAGAAAACAAAAAATTTAAGGGGACAACCGTCAGTGATAGTTGCAACTTATTTGGACAACAAACCTGTTATGTCCCATGGGAAAATGTGTCCTGCTTGAAACACAGCTGATATTTTATTTTTTGGGTTGGACTGATATCTTCGAGACCCGGTTATAATTGAGACCAAGTCTCTTTCCCTTTTAGTTTATGGAGTGCACCCTCCACATCTGCTTCGTGCATTTATAGGAGTACTTTTCCTCTAGTGCCGACCCCAAGGTCTGAGGAAGAGCCTCCTTGACCACCATGGCAATTTCTTGAAGTTACATCGTTGCTGATATTTAGTTATACGTGGTCTTACATTTTTTTATGTGTTTTGGAAGAGAAACAAAATAGTTTGATAATTTTAATTTATTTTGTTAAGTTATGATTTGTTCTAAAAGTTTAAATTTTTAGACAGTAGACCCAATAATATTATCATGTTTAACATTTCCCTCACGTGCAAGCTCCCGATTGCATAAATTTAGTGCAAATAGCACTATGATAAAAGGACCAGATATGCAAGTGGGAAGAATCGAACTCAAGACTCTATTAAAGCAGAGCTCTGATACCATGTTAAGTTAACATCTATTCTAAAAGTTTAAGCTGTTAAAGAATGAGTCCAACTTTGATGGTGGAATGCAACACGAAAATTAGTAATTTGAGTTTCTACTGAAAGGGTCAAGCTTAATATGATCAAGATTGAGTCTCGAACCAAAGATGTGCATTCCGTACCTTTATTCCATGAATACTTATTGAGATAGAGAGATGAAGCAGTCTTGTTAATTCGAAATGGTCCGATTTCTTCGGATGCTCCGTACGCCACGGACGAACAACCTGGACCTGCATCATCCAAATTTCTTTGTTAAATCATGACACATGAACTTCTGAAGTACCAAGAAACTCATGGGCTTTATTTTATACACACACACTTCGAAATGCAAGTTTTCCGACTGCAGCTTTCATTTGTCGGCATAAAGTGTATTTGTCAAATCCTCTAAGATCCACAACAAATCAATCTAAAGGGCCACGCAAAAATCATAGGTGGGCCTGCTTGTCGACTATTTTTTATTTGTGTTTTTGTTTCTTCTTTTCATTTTCAATTTCAGTATTTTTGTATCCAGGGAGGAAATGTGATTGTGTATTTTTTGGATTTTTGCCAGCTTTTTTCTAGCTAATTTTTTGAGTGGTATGTGTATATATAACATTTTAATTTTCAGTTTCAGTTTTTTTTGGGACCAAATCACATATGCTTACCATTTTAAAAAATATTTTGATTCACAACTAGGTCACGTGTCATGATCATGTGAGAAAGGAAGAGAAGGAATTGAAGGGATCGGTGAGGGTGTGTTTTAACGGTGTTGGACATCAGGAAAAAAAAGGTGAATAGGTCTTTTTCTGGTATAAAATTGTATAAAGATGAAAACACCTATAAGGTTGATGCTAGGGAAAGAGGTTGGCAATATTAGTGGAAGTACCACAAAGAATGCAGTCTGAATCAGATGCTCTCTTTTTTTTTTTCTAAAAGTAAATTTTCAAGTCCCCTGTTATAATAGGGGTTAAGATGGTGGTCTAATCAAGCGACACGTGGCATTTCCCAGGAGTGACACCTAACAGGGGCCACCAATGCCAACCTACGCCGTATAGCTTCGTTCTATCTGCCTGTAAGAATTGGCTCACACAGCACCGGCATGGCAAGAGAACCACTTGATCTAACCACTAGTCTAAAGCCATTAATGAGTCTCACAAGGGCATTGAGAGACGTAGAGAACCTCACAGTAAATGGGGAAGGCCCTATGCCTAGCAAGAGAACCACTTAATCTAACCACCAGTCTAAAGCCCTTACTGAGTCTCACAGGGGCGTCGAGAGACGTAGAGGACCTCACAGTAGTGGGGAAGGCCTTACGCCTAAATGCCTGGTGGATTAGGCACGATGTCTATCAGAGACCTGGTCCCGTCTCGTCGTGACCTGTGATTTATATCGATAGGGGAGCTAATGAAGAGTTCCAAATACCAAAGCACGTAAACTAATTACACATAAACCTTGCAGAGATTGTGTCTCGGGTGTGTCGCCTATTCCAAAGATGAATCCTTGTGTCGGATCACCCGAAGTGAGCCAAGGTAATGTCCAAAATGAGTCGCCTACTTAACGGATTGATGTAGGGTCCCGAAGAAGTCGCCTTCCCGATACACTGAGGTAATATCCCAAAGGAGTCGCCTTTCTGACGAACCTAGTCAGTGTTTCAAAATAGTCGCCTATGTGGTGGGAGGAGAGTCCTCATGCTAGAGCACTTGAAACTCCTTGACGGAGATAGCATTCTGGAGAAGTCACCTATCTCTGCATTGAATCTTTCTGTTGCAGCATAAGAGAGGGTTAAAGTGAGTTGCCTAACTGATAGGCCAAGGCAGTGTCCCAGAGAAGTCAATTATGCCTTTTTCAAAGAAAGCCTACTATTTGGCACTCTCAATTGTTCTTTCTATACAATGATTCTCACACGTGGCGAGATGGGACTTCTCATGTCGGAGCACTTGCAGATCCCTAAGTTAGTTTCTTGGAAGAGTTTCGTACCCTCGGCGATGCTGCACACTCCGCAGAATGGGTCAAACCATGTTCCATGACTAAGGCAAGGTGCAATGGTGTACTTAAAGGATGGACCAACATCGGGGCATGTTAGTGTGAAAAAAGTGCCTGGGGGCGCGATTGTATAAGTGGCGGGGCACGTGGGCTCGGTGGGATGTTTGCGGCACTGGGGGCACGATAAATAAAGATGGAACAGGGGAGCGATCACCAAGTGTTGTGCTAGGGGCACATGACATGCAACACCGTAAGGCGTAGCTGAAGGAATGAGTACTAGGGGTATATATGACAGGGAGCGTCCCTTAAGCGCAATGATCGGTGTTACGAAGACTGCCGTCGTGCACGGGGCATATGACGCGAAGAAAGCGCTAGGCGCCGTGACGATGTTAAGGAGATAAGCGTCATGCTGGGGGCACATGACGTGGAGACGGTGCTCAGGCACGGCGACGGTTGCCCCAACACTTAAAATGATTGTTACGTCAAATGTGAGGCACGTGACATGAGCGTATGTATGAGTGTGTGGCTTAGGTTAACCTACTTGGAAGCGTTAGATTTTGACAGTTGAAAATATCAATGTTTCCCAAGCGTGGGATCCAAGAGCAATTAAACGCGCGTAGTCAAGATGAGCTAGTAACAAAAGTGTTTTCACATTTTTCACTATTTGAGTGAGATTTTTCAAAAAGAAAAATAACAAATAATAAAAGGAGAACATAAGAAAAGGAATTTTTCTAATCAAGATAAAATTTGTTCGTTCAATGGGCCAATTCCTTGTACTCATTGTCTCATTGTATATTTTGTACCATTCCAGTTGTAAGCATTAAATATTACGTAAAATTAAGTACTGAAAACTGGTTACCAGTTAGAACTACCTTTAGTCAGATACATGTGTTTCCCGAGACATGAACATGGGCATCATCAATTTGCTTACATCTAATCCTTCCCTTTTCAGGAAGTACATTCAATTCGGTCACCTTAATGTGCTGCACCCTGTTTGCTACCCATCCCTTGCAATTATTAACCAAATTCAACATTCTTTTCCTGTGAGCAAGTCAACTTGTAAAGGGTCTAAAAGGTCTGGCCTATTTTTATTTGTCGCTCAAATTACATCACATTTATATTCTTTCTATGCTTTAGTGTAATTGTATAGCATTCATAGTATTCCGTCTTAGGTAATTTTGACTTATATAGGGATGTGCCCTCAAAGATGCTTTTCTCTCAAATTTTTTAAGTAAGAGTTGATAAAGATGAAACAGATACTTACATTAGCAGGAACTCATCATCTAGTTAAAAGTACCGGTAAAAAGGGAGTAAGTCTACATTGGAACTCTCTTATCGCTTAGGAAAAGGTAGCAGCGATATTTTTTAAACCCTAACTTGGATTTCGACCCACCTTCGAAGAAAAAAAAAACTTGGATTTAGACTCACGTTCAAGGGGAAAAAAGAAAGAAAGAAAAGAAACCTAAGTTTAAGAGTCCATTACAATTTTAATTTTTAATTTCAAAAAATATAAAAATAAAAATCAGTTTATTTTTTATTTTTTATAAAAATAAATAAATATTTAATTACTTAATTTTTATTTTAAAATTTTAATTTAGTGACAGCGGCTGTGGGGTTGGGGTGGGGCTCTTGGTGATGATTACTAACAAACACACCATACCATCGTCATCGTTATCTTCTTGTTTTCTCTGTTTGTTCTTATTGAACGCCGCGCATGCTTGTGAGAATAGATTTTGCGAACAGTAAGAAAGGCACATTGTTTGTTACTTCACCAAGTCAACTTGTAGACAGAGAGAGAGGGGGGGCATCTTTGGCTGCCAAAACCTTTTTATGGAAAGATTTAGAGGAAAAGTTGTTTCACTTTGTTGCTTTGTGACGGGGTTTCTTTCCGATCCATACCAACCATAAACAAAGGAATGCAGACGAAAAGCCACGGAGCCCTCATTTGGGCCTTTTACCATTCAAAACCCTCTCTCCAGTACGACTAACGGCGAGAGCCGGTCTGCCGATCGACTCGGGGCGTGGACTGGTGCGGATTGGCGCGGCGGCAAACACCGGGGCAGTTGATATGCCCCGAAATACCATCGCGCCAATCGAAAGAGGCTTTCCAATTCCAGAAAGAAAAAATAACTCAGAAATTCAAGAAATAAAAACCCTAAAACGCAAGTAGAGACTCAGAGGAATCACGAGCCTCATGGGTTTCCCTTTTAAGGTTCACGCAAGTCATTTTTTTCTTTTTCACATTTTCTGATTCTTAGAAAATCTAGTATCCGACCCAAAGCTTATCATATATAAGAATCGATTAGAATTCCTTCTGTATAGACGATGCAGAACTTTAGCATTGATAAATTTATCAAGATACTCAAAATTTATTCTTGCTTTGAAAGGTTTAAGGGATAAGTTATCACGATATACGCTTCAGATCTAGGCAAATTTTGATGGACAAATGTAAAACGGTCTCAATCTTACCATCTAGCAATACCAATCCTCGGAGGAGCAAAATTCATCGGGTATGCACTGTGGACAAAACAACAGAGATACGTGTTGAAGGTGACACGTGCGAAAGATGAAAGGCACGAGTGGTGGCAACCATGCACAAGTCATTTCATTTATTTAGAGCTAGTCAAATAAATGAAAAGGCTACTAAATCTTAAGCACACTATTTGTATATGGTTGCATGGATACTGGCTGTAAATTTTTATTTCTGAGCTTCCCATTCTTACTTGTTCCTAACTTCGTCGTTGTGAATAAATCATACAAATAAGTCTTAACTGGTTCATTCAGTTTCCAACGTGGTTTTGTAAGTGATCGAGTTTAAGTCACATGGAGCTAAGAAATGCTCTATTATATGGACGTTCAGTTCCTATAATTGTTTCTATTCATAGTTAATACAATATTTTTAATATTAACAAAGAAAAAAATATTTCAGTTACTACATATACATGCGTGCGCGCACGCGCGCGTGCAAAAAGCCTAGTCTGCACCAATTTTTTGCATTGCAATACCTACCAGAAAGCTTTTAACTGGACATGAATTCCTTTCGTGGGAGATAACAGCAGGCTATATACATGACCAACCTAGAAGCTAATATAAAGTGCACCACTTGGGAAGCAATGCTAATTTTGTGACCTCCTAAGTCATACTTCAATTACTCGTATTGGTATTCTTTCTGTTTCCATATTTGTTTACCCTTTAATTTTTCATCGTTGCTTATTGTCTTTTCAGTTCTTATTATCACCAAAAATACCTTGGAATCATTTTTTGAATTTAGAAAGAAAATTAATAAAGAAAGTGGTCGAAACAACATCTGAAAATATACGAGACTCAAACAAAATTCAGAAAACTTATATTTGGTCATGAATTTTATCTTCTCGGAGCTTATCTCACACATACGAAAAAGATAGTCCTATTAGGGCTCTCAAAAGAACTTTCAACGACGTGCATTAGCCATTAAGTTTCTCACAAAGTCTACTTCACCGACGGTATTGGGGAGTATTAAATATGTTACAATATAAAAGAGATAACTAGTTAAACCGTAGGTAGAGTAGAAAGAAATCAAACTGACCTCCATTGAGCCAAAGAACGAGAGGTTTCTTTTCAGGACTAGCAGCAGCTTCAGTCAACCAGTAGAAGAGAGCTCGCCCGTGTTGCTCATTGACAGTAACATAGCCAGAAAACTGGGCAAACGGCACCGGTGGTTGCCCCGGAAGCGCGGTGATTCGATCCAACTCCTGTTGGTTGCTTACACCAACAATGCCTTTAACTGAGAAAAGCACCAGGCATGAGAACATTATAGTCCTTGTTGCCGCCATTGAACCCTGCATTACAAAACAAGCCGCTTCCTCTCTCTCACACACAATCACCCACAGTCAAGAGAGAGAGAGAGAGAGAAAGAGAAAGAGAGAGAGAGTATTGATGAATATGTGTACTTGAAGAAACAAAGAGAAGGTGGTGATGAAGCAATAATGGGCTTGTGTTTAGGGTGCCCTCAAGTCTGAAGTTGTCCCATTACTGCTCTCTTGATACAGAGTAGCTACAAGTGGACCTCCTCCCTCTCTCTTCACCATGTATGTATATATATTTGTAGAGAGAGAGAGAGAGAGAGAGAGGGATTTGTACAGCATTTATGGTGCTGCTTATGGGTTCTTGACCAAGGGATGAACTACACTCAAATTGCCTTGTTGTACCAGCTCATATCAGGAGGGGAGTGGTCCTAGTTTCGTGGAAGGTAGAAAGGCAAAAAGGGAGAGAAAATGATGTGGAGATTTGGATTCTTTTAATAATAATGTTATACGAGACAAATGGTCATACAGGAGGCTGAACAAAAATGAAAATGCTGCTCATGCACCGAACTCCATGGTCTTTAGTTACTACAAGAAAGTATTGGTTGTACCTGCTAGCTTTTATAATGGTTGTGATTGCTAGAAAGGAGGTGTTATCTATTTTCATCCGTTATAATATACTTCCTCCGTCCTTTAATAATTGATCATATTTTTTTTTGGATCGTCCCATAAAAATTGATCACTTCCAAATTAAGAAAGATTCTGTAAGTATGTTTATATATTTACCCTCTCTATACTCTTTTTATTCTATTTTTCTCTTCATATTTAACTCTCTACCAACTCATTTTTTCTCTCCTGACCCACCACTTTACACTTATTTTATTTATTTCTCTACATTTAACACTCTACCAACTAATTTTCTCTTTCATGGCTCACTATCTTCTCCCCTCTTTTTAAAGGGTAAAATAGAAAAAAACACACAATACTTAACCAAAATTCTTAATATGGATACAAAATAAAAGGGATCGATATTTTAGGGATGGAAGGGGTAATGTTCTTAATGAAAAAGTGGAGTATGGTTTAGAATTAGTGATATAATTGCTCAAAAGCAAACACGAATTTGACAAAACGCAGAGCTACTTAATACGGTAGAGATTCATTATACTTCAGTCCCTTGAATTTTAAAATTGTCCCACAAGTCCTATTTTCATTAGGAGTCCTTAAACTATCCTTCGTCTCTATTTTGGTCCCTTTGTGACACTTTTGCTTAATGGTTTGGAAGTGTTATTGTCAGTAAAATTATTCTCCTTTTCCTCCATTTTCTTAACCTAATTATGCGCTCTCTCTCTGTCTGTCTCTCTCCCCCTTTCTCTCTGTCTCTCTGTCTCTCTTTCTCCTTGTCGGCTGCCATCGCCCCGTTGCCCAACTCCCATCGACATACCCTTACATCCCCACCGCCACAACATTCCCTACCTCCACTCACCCTACCTAACCAATACCCACCACCATCTCTATATCGGCGCCCCCCAAATCTCACCATCGTCAAGCCACCACCATCACTACCTTACTTGATTCATAGTTGCGAGATCTGCTAACCACATCTCTACACCGCCACCACCAATTCAATGTCTTTGCTACTAATTGCCCTAGATCTAGATCGTCTTCACCTCTTTGTTGGACTACCGGCGTGAACACAGTGGCTGATCTCAGCAGGGGCGGGCGGACAACCCCCCATGACCGGGGGTGGGGGGTGGGGGTGGCACCCCTCAATATTTTTGGATTTTTTTAGTTTCTCAGATAATGGATAAACACATTTAAAATATTTACAAAAATCTATTAGATTGTAATATTAATTTATTAGGAATTCATGTCTCTTTTACTCTTTGTGCCCTATCATATCTTTATCTTTGTCATTTTCTTGCTCTATTTTCATTCTTCTAAATCCCAAATTCTAAATCTTCACATTACAAAAAAACAAGAATAGATTAAGGTTCGTTCTTTTTTTTTTTAATTTTAAATTCTTATGGTTGGTTAACTTATACATGACTAATGTAATCTAGTTAATAATCACATTAGTAATATTTTTAAACAATGAGAGTTAAGCTTTTTTCATACAAAATGAAAAATTTATTATTGACTAACCTTAGCAAGTTAAATAAATCACTGTGCATAGTGAAAATATATTATTAGTAGTCAAATTGAGCAATCTATTTTTTATTTAATGGATTCAATAGTGACGCTAATTATAATGTGTTTTTGATTATTCATGTTTTATGTGAACTTGAACATTTTGAATTCTTTTATGTTAGCGCGCCATCAATGTTTTTTAATGAATTTTTGGCACCCCCGATTAGACTTTCGAGATCTGTCTCTGGGTTATAGACCATTTTTTCTCAACTGCTTAAATACCCAAGCACTTCCCTCCATTGACAGGTATGGATGTTCCCACCAGTTTTTCTCAACTGCTCAAACACCCAGATCCACTGGATCATCTTTGTTGGACTATCGGCGTGAACCTTGTGGTCATAGAGTTATGGTCTCTTGGGACGTTCTGGGATGGTGGGTGGGGTGGGGTTAGTAGTCTTTTTCCATATGAAAAGTCACAAATCAAAGCAGAGGGGGAGATCTACGTTGAAGGATGGGGAAGGAACATATATGGACGGTTGATTTAAGAACAAGGAGAATGAAGGGAAACATTTTATGACAGAAATGTTTCACGAAAATGTTGACAGAAGGACTAAATTAAAAGCATAAGAGAGTACAAGTACTATTCTAATGGAAGTAATAGTTTGAGGAATTTATTAAAAATGCGACCATATTAAGGGACGAAAGTGTAATTAATCATATTGTAAACTCATCCTTTGTATCATCGAATTGAACCACATTGACAAGTGCAAGATGTCAATACAATATTTTTTGCAATAAATACGATATAAAAGTTCTTGGAAATATATGATATGGTGCATGTCAATAGCATAATATCATATGGATCATATGTGTAGCCTAAACATACATGCCTATATAAAATGTGAAGGTGGACAGTAAAGTGAGAGCAATTTAATACTCATAAACTTGTGATGAGATATATATATATATATATATATATATATATATATATATATATATATTCCGAAATAATTGTGTGATTATTATAGGTGCTATTTAGACCTGGCAAAAACTATCCGGACCCGCGGGTATACCTGGCCGTTGAAAAAATCCGGTTACAGGTACAAAAAAGTATACCCGCTTAAATTTTACTGTACCTGAACCGGATCTGTAAATCCCAATTCGGTCAGGGCTGTGTACGGATTACCCGATTTTTGGGCTAGATATATGATGTTTTAGGGTTTGTGACACTGTGACCCATTTCGCATTCACTCATTCTCCTCTCATCTCAACTCTCTACTGCCTCTCTCCCCCCCCCCTCTCTCTCTCTCTCTCTTTCCCCCCTCTCCCTCTCTCTCATTCACAGAACAACCACAGATCGACGGCCTCGACGCGTCCATCACCACCTATCACTCTATTTATCTCTCACCCTCAATGATTCAAAGAATCGCAGCCCCACAGATTGACGGCCAAGGACCTCTCTCTCTATCTGTCATCAACGGTTAACACCCTACAGATGGACGACTGTTTCAACTACTTCGTCCTGAATTTTTGTTGTTTGACAACATCAGTAGGAAGGCCATCAGTCCAGCGTTGACGGTCATTTGAGACCTTTTTAAAACTATATGTGATGTAATTTTTAGTGTGTTTTCAGATTTATCTCGAGTCGTTTGTTAAGTTGTTGGTAATGATCAGCAGATAAGATGCCTTATTATTTTTGGCTGGTTATTATTATGAGCAATTTTCCTTTTTTTTTGTTGAGTTTTTTCAAGTTAAAAATACTTCTAAGAACAAGAAATGTGCTACGTGAAAAAAAAAAAGAAGAAGAAATTTTGTTTAACCTAATTATCAACAGTGTTTAAAACTTGAATCTACCCGTACACTGTCCATGCCAGGTAGGATATGGGTATAGAAAAAACCTACTTAGAAAAATTCGGGTATTTTTCACCCAGACCCTGCTGGATATTACATGTACTAGTACCCGGTGGGCAGGTATACCCATTTACCAGGTCTAGTGCTATTGATTGGAGTCCTCTAAAGTTACGAAAGTCCATGGCTCGAGTTCTTCCATTCCTTTTTGATTGGGACTTTAGTATATATTATTAGTCATGTGTCTCCCATCTTTATGTTGCTTGGTATTGCTTAGCTCCCTCGTCTAAGCACACAACATTAGCAAATTCTTTGATGGACTAATTTTCAGATTCTATGGTGCTTAAATCGTGGCATTTCGAATGACAATAAAAGCTTAATTTTTTATTTTTCATGCTTTTTTCATTGGATATACTATACATGTTAGCCGGTTCGTGTGTGAGATTGTTGCCCACAATAGGCACAAATCTTACGCATACTGATACTGGTATGAACAGTGGCGGAGGCAGCAAGTAGCACTGGTGGGCACGTGCCCACTTGTTGCTTTCCTTTTTCTCTCCTGTATATCCGGCATTTTAGATCATTTGGACAAAACTGCCCGCATATAAATTTTGGGCCTGCTTGAAAGGGATGCCATTTTAGTCATTTTGCATAAACTTAAACAAATGAAAAAATTGATATTTTGTGTATTTTTCTTAGAAAGGATGTCATTTTGCACCTTAAACAAATGGAAAAGTGGATATTTGGTCAGCAACACTTTTACTCATTTGAATTTCACTAGCAACCCCAGATTAAAGGCCTTAAAGTGCCACTGTACAGCCACTCTAGTGACAAAAGGAAAGCTCAAACAACTAAATTGAAACTCAAACATCAATCTTATTTTAAATATTCAATGTCCACCTTAAAAATTAATTTCTAACTCAGCTACGGGTATATTCCGATTGGTTTTATAGGAAAAAACTTTGTATATTATCTCATTATTATGTCTACAACTACAAGTATAGAATGACATATCACTCTATTGTATAAGCGTGCCTCATCCACCTTTCTTTTGGTTGGCCATGCAATATCATTGACTTCCGATCTATTCTTGGAATCCCTGGCCAGCTGGTTAGCCACGGCGAATTCTTCAACTCCCACACATGCACTGACAACAAGAGGATGATAAGATTTTCATACTCATACTAGGGTAGTATATCAGTACAATTAATACAACTTATACCTAAGTCAAAGACACCTATATATGCTGTTTATATATCCTTGCTTTGCTATGAAGTCTTTGTTCTAGCTAGATGAGATCTGCCCATGATCTCCGAGATTTTGCCTCCTCTGCATTTACCTCTCTTTCAGAGTTTGAACTTTGAATGCGTGCGTGTGAGGCAAACGACATATTCACTCCAATATTGAACCAGACCTTAGTTGCAGGAAACTCCTAATATGATGACGTTTCTCTCTCGCAAATTCGCTTTTGCGATCCCAAGTTAGGGGCTTCATGGGATCTCGTCCCTAGCTAATATGGGAACTCGATCCCGTTAGCTGGATAGAGATGCACGGAACAAGTGAGAGAGTACCTGAACCTTTTTCAACTCAATTCATTATTTCTCTCTTTCTTCAAGTCCTTAAAGCCTCATTGTCTGTTACTGCTGGCTATGTAAACTATACCAAACAAATGATAATACTATTTACGCATTTATTTATTCAAGCCGCTCCCAACCTCAGATTCTTCTTGGTGCTTACGTTCCCCGCCCCCGCTCCCGCCCCCGCTTTGTGCAACTAAGAACGAGACCACTTGATATTCTTATCTTCTATTCAAATATAACGGAATAGACTTGACTCACTCAATTCTTAATGGTGAAAATAAAAATTTTCGCGTGTAAACATCTAAACACATGCGTTCATAACTTGAAAAGTTTTGGCCGCTAACTGGGAAGTAGGAAGAGGCTACAACCTCCTTATACGACGACAAATAATGATCGCTTAATATTCTTAGTGACTTTAAATAATAACGCTGAAAAAGTGCTGCTAAAAATCTGACAAAATTTTCCATATACACTTGTACAAATTAGCAGTTTTGTCAGCGCTAGATATATGGCAACATTGAACAAGTTTTGACTGCTACCCGTATTATAGAAATCTTCCTTCAACCCCATATATAGTAACAATTAATAATCACTAAATGTTTCTAATGACTTTTCTGCTAATACTTACAATTTTAACAGCACTTTGTAGCACCGCTAAAGATCGCTAAAAATATTTAGCGATCATTCATTGTTGCTATACTAGAAGTAGGCGGTAGATTCCTTCAATCAAGTAGCAACTCATGTAGCAGCCAAAATTAGTTCAGTAATGTTTTGCCTGGCCACTCTCAGCAAGTTGCCCTTGACGTTCAATAATTTCAGGAGTTGCATTAGACATGTCTTGATTCTAAAAATGGTCTCTGTACGTACTTATGGCATCACCTGCATTAACATATACTTAAGGAGTTTAAGTGTCATAACTCCTGTAATCTCCTCCCATGGCCGGCATAGTCTTCTGGCCCTTTTTGTCAAGTTTTGCTCGTGTGTCTCGAGTCGTTTCTTGCAAAGGAAAACTCTTTATGGTCTTGGACTATTGACATGTTGCCCCCTTCACCAGCTTTTTCTGGTTGGTTAACTAAACCGGATTCTGGACATTGATGAACAAAGGCAAGTGAATTTATGTCCCAAGTTTTTACAATAGTTTACACATTTAAGTGGCTTACCCTTTCTATGTCCGCTTCCCTAACCACCACCTTCCCAACCATTTATCCACCCTCAACAACACCCACCCACCACCTGCTAACCACTTTTTCTTCCAATGCCACCACCACCTCTCACTTGAGTCAGCTTTGTAAGTGACAACTTAAAAGTTGTCACTGCTGATCACCTATTGTGACAAGTTACAAAGTCGTTACAAATGGCCTGTGATAGTGCAATGGTTTGTTCAATTGAGGTGAAGGGAGGGTGGGCTTGGATAACCATGATTCCAACCGGTGATTCCTCAGGACGATGAGAACAATTAGGCGTCTTATTTGGTGATTATTATTCAAATGTTAAAGCCTAGCTACTCACTTAGCGGAGCCAAGCCTATATTGTAACAAATTCAATGCAATTACATTATAACAAGTTAAATACAATTACATTATAGCAAACTAACATATATAACAAATTAGGATTTTATTACACTATGACAAATCAAATTAAATGCATACCGAGGATGGGCAATGGCCATTGGTTGGCGCTGCAGTGGGCGGTAGGTGACGACTGGTACTGCGCTTGATGGGCAATGGGCGACATCGGGGCCTGCAGTGGAAAGGTAGTGGGCCATCGAGGTGAGGGGCGACGGCAAAAGAGAGGGGCGACGGGGGAGGCGGAGGGCGACGACTCTCGACAGGAGAACGACAGCGATAAAGTGAAGAGAGAGAAAAGAGAGAAAAGAAGGGAAACTTTTTGTTTTATTAGGGTTAGCTTTTAGCAACGGACTTTGCCGTTGCTAAAGTATTTTTTTAATATTTTTTATACTTTTAACAACTGAAATAACTGTTGCTAAAGACTGTGTTGCTAAAGTTTTTCTCAAAATATTTAAAAATTTCGTTGGAAATGGAAAATTTGGAAAATTATATTAGTGATGAATATTTCGTCGTTAAAAATCCCCTCCATTTAGATCCGTGGGCTGTCTGTCGGTAAATATTTTTACTGACTGGTCTTAGGCGACGAGTGGATCCGCCGCTAAATGTGGATTTTAGCAACGGATTTTGGTCCATTGCTAAAAGTCCATCAGTAAAGACCTCTTTTCTTGTAATGTTGGTAGTCGAGTCGTTTTATGCGCTCGCCACTTGGTAGTCAAGTCTTATTCAGGGAGTTGTTTTGCCTGTTCACCAAACGGAATCATGAAATACCCAAAGTTTTTTAATAAAATATCCATATTACTCCTGATATAGAAAGTAAAATTTTGAAATACCATCCCTTACCTTTTTCCCCTTTATCTACGTGAACACTGCCACTGCAGCACCACCTCCACCGTGCTGCCATCATCAAGATCCAAACTCTGCCACTACAAGCCCATAGCCACCATCATGACAGCCTCTTATCATAACTCCCAACCATAGCCCAACACCCCAACACCATCCCAGCACTACTACACCACCACGATGCTTCATCAACCGCCATCAAACACCGTCAACTCCACCTCATCACACACACACACCCTCCCCCACACCCCAATTCCACCGAAAGCACAGACCCAACCACCTACGTAAATCCCGACATCATTGCCACACCGTTGTCCAATTGATTGGCGACTCATTGATTATTGAACCCACCATTTCCACCAACAGGAAAACGTACTGATGGTGCAAATATGATATATCACATTATAGTGACTATGATAGGGAGGGATGTGGTGAGCTGTGGTGTAGGAGGAAGGATGTGGTGGTGGTGGTAGGGTGAGGTAGGGGGGCACACTATGCGTTGACTTATGGAGGGGTCGCACTATAGAGTGGGTGAAGGATGTGGCGTGATAGGGGGGTAGGGAAAGAAGGGGCGGCAAAGTGGTAGGAGGGATGTGGTTATGGCAGGATGGGGGAGGGAGATGGAGGTTCACGGGTAGGAGAAAGGAAGGGGCGACAGCCGGCCGGGATAATGGAAGGGAAGAGGCGACAACAAGGTGGAGGGAGGAAGGGTAGGGGCTAGGTAGGGGAGAGATTTGGAAAAAAAAATGCATGATTTGGAGAATTAGAAGAGTTAGAGAGATGGAGATTTAGGGTTTCAAACCCTAATTTGAAAATTTGGGGTTTTAAATTTGTATATGGCATTTGTCATAATAAAAAAACCTATATATATTATATATTACGTACATATAAATAAGGGTAGTATTGACATTTTAGAATACTTGTTGATGACATCAGCAAAAAATTACGACATTTTAACTGTTCAACGAGAAAAGGAAATGACTGTTACATTTTCAAAGTTGTTAGTCACAGTCCGTCACATTTTGAAACTTGGTTTGCTGTTTAGGGAGTGTTCGTATAAGCTAGTGTTGGTAAGGGTCCGCTTCCTTTTTTTTTTTTTTCCTTTTCTTGGTTTTGCAATAGGTAGTTATTGTTAGGTGTTGTAACTTGTAACAGCCCTGGTACTTTCTTTTCTTGAAAATCCTTTTTGTGGCAACTCCGTTCTCGGTCTATCTAGAATAAGTCTAAAGTTGGCGGTTCACCAAACACCAACACAAAAATAACCGTGATCAACAGAGCAACTATGTCAATATGGTTTTTCTAAAAAGTAGTCCTTACAAAAGCTTTCTACAATTACAACTGAACGAGTTGGAAACATAAACTCAAGAGCCATCCATCAAGAGCTCTACTTTACCTTCGTCACCTCTCCATTGATTTGCTCAATATCTTGCCATGTTCATCAATCTTACTAGAAAGGTGAGGAAAAAAGAGAGGAAAGAAAAGGGTGAGCAGAAATTGCTATGCAAGACCAAAACGCAAAGGCTAATAAATTTTCACCACAAAGTTCTACAAGGTTACCACCAAATATAGAATTATTCTAACAAGGTTGAATGCCAATTTCAACGTAAACTTATGTAACCTTCGGCTAGATTACAAGGAATATAGAGTTCAATAAGACCAATAAACTTGTAGCAATATGGCTTGCACTAGTGTTTGACAAGATAATCTATACCACAGACGCATTATACAACATATTTGAGCTAATAAAAATCCAACCTTATCGACAGAAAAAGCAATAGAACTGAAAATCTTTATAATCTAGCTGATTGACCATGCGGTCGTCGTCTTGTCATGACCCGAACCCATAGCTAAGCCCGTGAGCTAGGTCTGTGACGGGCCGTAGACACACTGGACTCCCACCAAGGGATCTTGTCAGACCTTACTCACTAAAATCAATAGAAATAGTAGAGAAACTAAAACTTATATATCTTCAAATACATTTTCAACAGGACTGCAACTTGAGCGGACTGGACGGGCCCAAGGGTCAGACCATGCCCAGCCCATTCTCAAAAACTTGTGCACGTGCCCAGCCCAGCCCATCGACGGGCCGAATAACATTTGTAATGTCCAGCCCAAAAAAATTTTGGTGGGCACAGGCTAGACATGAGCTACCCACGGGTTGTCCATGGTTTCATATTAGTTTTTATTTACTTAATTTTAATGCATACTAATTATCATCCAAGTCTAATAATTAGTAATGAGTTTTCGTTTATTTAATTTTTAAGCTTGTCATTTATCGTCGAAGTGTACTAATTAGTCATGATAATAAAAAGGAGTACGGTGAAATATCAAAATGGATTTAGTTATAGGCATTAAAATAAAATTTCGGGACAAAATAAAAGAAAAAGACAAGGGTTTCAAAACAATCTTAAGAAGTCTAAGCCCTTAATAAGAAATGAGGGAGAAAAAAAGAAGAAGTTTATTAAAGGTCTCTAAAAGCAGACGGATAGAGCATTTTAAAAAGAAAAATAATCACATAACTTATACAAGTAAATTTTATATATGTAATTCATATATTAAATAAAAGTACGACGGGCTGGGTTACTCACAGGCTGAGTGGGCTTCGAAAAATCTTTGCCAATGTTCAGTCCATATTTTTTACGGCTCAAAATTTTGTCTCCATCTCCACTACGGTCACTATAATATTAAGCACATGCCCATATTTCTACAGGCTGGCACGGTTGCCCACGGGTTGTCTAGCTCAAATTACACCCTAAATTTTCAATTGCTAATTTCGAAAAACATCTTACAACGTACACTTGTGTTGCAACTCAACTCATCTAATACAGTCTCCGGAGCTCCACTAAACACTTCCAAAGTCACGTTCGTCACCCTCACCTTACTTTCAAACCTAGAATGATAAGTAAAAAGTGAGCTTTCACATGCTCAATAAGTAACCGGTGACCCAACTAACTGGATCGTGGCATGTTAAAAAATATAGCTTAATGTACAAGGTAGTAACTTTACCGAATAAAATTACTTTAAAGCATAATAGGGAATTTTATTCCACAAAAACATAATAGTGTAAAGCGTAGTAAAACAGACAAGTAAAGCAATTATGAAAGCATAATAATCATCGAGCAATAAAATTATCATCCTCCCATTTTAATATAAAACATGTCAAATGGTAGACTGTGGTCAAGTGAAATAGTAATGCGCATTACGTCAAGATATATATTCCCATTGACAAGGGCCCGAAATCTAACATTCCTTCGTTAGATCTGGGGCACAGTAACCGAGTAAGCAAGAACGTACATACATTTCATTTATCGTAAACTAAGTCTTTAAAACACTAATGGTTAAATTCCATCTCACTTCACTTCAATACTCTTCCGAAATAATTCAATTATAAAACACGTCAAATACGAAAACCATCCTACTTTGCAAAGCATCTCAATGAAAATTCCATAACAATCGTTACATGCCGGTTCCGGTTTTAACAATAAATAATTATTGCTAAAAGCAGTTCATATTCTGTAAATAGTTCTTCCATTAAAGAAACAGATAAACGTTACTAAAGTAGTTTGTTTCTGGCAAACAATAACTTTTCAAAAATAAATAATGTATACGTTTTCTCTAAAAACACTAGATGGATCAGAGGTCACTTACACAACTACTTGATTGAATCTAGGAACTTTCCTTAAATTTGACCTCAATTGTCTCCTAATTGATCTGAATAATTGAATCAGCAATAGGTTAATTAATCCCGTAGCATAAGAATTAACTCACAGCTTAAGAAAATATCTCAATTCGATGATAGAGTTGTTTTACCCTAACTTCAAAAGGTGCACTTACGCCACAATTTCTTAGTTTTAAGAGTGTACTAGTCCCTTCTCTAAATTTCTGGCAATCCCGACGCTCAAATATGCATGATGGTTAATTTCGCTGGCGGGTATAGATTAATTATCAAAATATACCTTGCATATAAAATTTGCCAAAAATACCCATATCATATTTAAATCACCACAACATCCTTCTCGTACGTAAAATTATCACAATATCTCTATCATGTGTGAAATTACCAAAATATGTGGGAAATTACCAAAATTTCCCTCTTGTATTTGAAATTACCAAAACCCCTTTTCTTGGGTAGAAAATTATTAAAACACCTTCTGGTGTGTAACACACCGAAAAATCTCAAAAATGCCTTTGAATACCATTTTAGACAATTTGAAGTGATTTTTGGACTAGAAAGTGCTTCGGACATTTTTTGCTCAAAATCGGAAATCTAAATCGAGTGCTATGAGGCCAATTTTATTAATATCAGTAGTCGGTATCGAAATGCCATGAATTTTTAGACACTGAAATGCCCCAACAAAACAAGGTACTGTAAAATTTTCAACTAAAAAGAAGCTAATTTGCAATATTAAATAAATTAAAAAGTCTTTTTCTAAATAAAATCATTTAGTACCCTTCGCCTTCCCAGAAAATTCCATGATGTTGATCTCATATAAATAAGAGGGGTATTTGTTTTGCACTTCGCCAACATAAGTTCATAAGTAGCTCGAAAAATTCAAAGTTTTGGATATTTGGAAGTAAATGACTTTTAGTGACGATTGCAGTCACTATTCACCAGCATAAGTGTTAATGACGTGCACTACTTCACCTCATACACACAACTATGACTTCAAGCTACTGTATTTCCAGATTTTCTCTTCACCACAATGCACGTATCCTTAAAAATTACACATATTCTCACACGGTCTTCGCTCACTAATACCACACTCACACAGAGACACACACAGAGACACTATTCTTCATCCAATTCCCCAGTTCATCATCCATTACAGGACATACCCCAGCAAAAATCACCAACACATAGCCACGTTTGGATTCAATACATACATCAACTCCCCACTTCATCACACGCATTTCAACACATTTTGCATCAACACATTATGTACACAACCCACGAATTCTCCTTACTACACCACTACTGCAACAACAGCACCGTACACAGCACACACTCTGCTGCACTAATAGCAGTGTACCCCCGTTCACCCTATGTTGTCCTCTCAAACACACATTGCACAAACAAATATTCTCACTTAATTTAAATCTTCACGCCACACACATGCATTACACACACTCACCTCTTACCAAACCGCTCACAATCATCACGAATCCATCCAAGACAACATTGCTGCAATAACAGCAACATTCTTACGCACACTGAAATCCCTTCAATCGCACATGCATCAAGCTCAAATTTCTTAATAATCTAACACGTCTTAACACTCAATTTAGACTACCAATTACCAATTGATTGAGAGAATTAGATTCAAGGGTCAAGGACGCAGAAATTACTAATTACATTGTCTTAATTCAATTAATTATTTATACTAGTAATTCATACCAACCACTTTGTAGGCTATGTCGATTACTAACAACATGCAGATTCTATCTAATGTCATAGAAGAAAACCTGGCTCAACAATCTCGAGATTTTTTGTTTCTCTTCTACACTTGATCAAATCTTCCTCCTATTAACTCTACATGGTTAAATTAGTGTACTACTTACTTATATGTAACCTAGTTACAAACCCTTTAGACTCCCTCTTGCATTTTCTTTCCTTTATAGTTTCGACGCCGATACTAGACCTTCCTCCTTGCACCGATCCCTTTCTTTTTTCATTTCTAAACTTCTCCCTTCGTCCATTTTTTTTTGTTTTTCTTCATCATTTCCCGGCCATTGACTTTTCGTTTCCCCTTCTAATTGCCTACAACATCTCTAGCTTTTACTTTCATTTCCTTTTTCTCCGCTAGTTAATTGGCCTCCGTATTTTCTTTTCCATTCCATTCTGCGCTCTCTCTCTCTCTCTCTCTCTCACACACACACACACACATATTATCAGATTCTCTTTTGACTCTTCTTTCCTTCCTTTTCAAATGCCTCCAATATCTCCCTTTTAAATTTTTTTTCTTTCTTATTCCCTTTTAAATTTTTTGATCTCTCTCCCTCTTTCCTCTCTCAATATTCATATTAACCCCAAATTAGTTATAATTTTCAAAATCACCCCTTACTATCATTTATTTTCTGAAGAACCCCCTTCTTATATGCAACATACAGTTCTTCTAAATTATCGCTGAAGTTCACGATTGATGTCGGTCACAAGAATCATCACTAAAAGATGCAATAATGTTATGTTGAACAACTAGTACTAAAATAAAAAGTTAATTTATGGGAATAAACATAACCCTCAAGTTCGGGTATTACATTATCTTTTCCTTAAAGAAATTTCACTCTTGAAATTTGGTGTTCACTATATTACTTCTCTTAACTATGCCTTATCTCATCCCTCATCATAACACTTCACTTTGGTCACTTTAATCCACCAAGGAAAATTACCTCAAATATTAATACTCTAAATCAAAAGCTTCTTCACACAAAAATATCTCAACATTGACCTTGTCCTCATTAATGCCATTAAATAGTCATTAAATAGTGAAGTCTCGCCAAACACGCAATGGATGCCGATACTATGAATAAATTTATCATAACTAACCGCTATCTTAATTTGAGACCGGGATACTACATATCTGGTCCCCAATTCCACTTTACTTCAACTACTTTGTAACGAAACGGAAATCTAGAGCTCCGTCTCCTCAAACTCCCGGAGCGTTAACCTATCACATCAGATCACATTAGACGATGTTCTAACACAAACTTCAAAGCTTCTATTAGACACTAACTCAAATTCTTCAAGATATTCAGTCTTAAAAAAACAACTTCAAACTTACACTACTAAAATTAAACTTGATTCTTTACATAACAAGCTAACTATACTGACCCACATAGAGGTCTTACTACAAAAAATAGTGGTGGGCACTCCGGAACATCATTCACGCTTTAATCCATCCCCGAGCAATCTGCTGATGTTCGTTACCTGCAGAGGAAAATTAAACGAGGGTGAGCTTTTGAGGGCTCAGTAAGGTCACTCAAGGAACAAACAAATAATTATAAAATGATTCAAGTTTCAAATAATTACCAAAGGATTTCAACAATCATAACAGTTTGATAACAAATATGGAGAATTGTTTCTGCTCAATCTCTTGTGAATCAGATACCAAAACAATCATGTGAAGATCGTTTTAACATAGATCCTTTTTAAGATACAATGCATACAAATTTGGAGATATTGACTATGAGCAGATGAGCAAAGCCACACAGGCAATGCACAATACAAACTACATATGCATAATGTAAAATAACTACTCCATCAAGGTACAAGCCTACGTGGAACGCAGGCATGAACATACTATTCTTATACACTTTACACAGAACGGACTCCTATGTCAATATATAGAAAACAACAGTCACTGAATCAACAAATAGTACAATGCTCGACATGTAATAAGAAATGAGCATCGACATAAGTTCAAATAATCGATTTACGCTCGATATTAGGGTTTCAATGGCAAATAAACATACTAATAGTTTAACCTTTCATACTCTATTAATTCTCGAGTATCGCTCAAAATTAACGCCCTTTTCTTTTTTGGACCAACATGATAATTATTTTAGACAGTTCAGAAAAGTACGGGATGTTACGTACTTTCACCCTTGATCCTATCCTTGCCTCGTCCTAAATTATTATACTTGGTATCTGACTCTAATTGTAATTTTTTTTGGCACATGCACGCAAACCGTAGATCCACTACCTTGACATCAAGTCCCAATTGTAAATGTTTGTTTCTCAACATCCACATGGACCAAGATAAAGATTCCACATCTACCCTGAGGAAGGCCATATAAGTCAAGCTAAACAAGTTGAAGTTGGTCAAAAAAATTCTCGAGAAGCTATTGTGCTTGGGATAAACGTTTTTCTTGGCCCGCCCCTAAAATAGAGCTGTCTAAAAAAGGAGACTACCACGGTGACGAGCCATATGAGCGTGACATGCTTTGAATTTGCACCAATAACTAGGGTGTGAGCATTTAAACCTTTCAAACTAATTCAACCGGTCAAACCGATCCGCCCAAACTAGTCGATAACAAATTAATTAAAAAAACGATCAATTTTGTTTTTTTTCCCCAAACCGTGCGGTTCAATTGGTTTTTTGAAATTGTTCTAAACCAAATCAGACCGAACCTACATATATCCAGTTACAAATACATAAGTTTTTATATAATTCTAGTTTTTATCGTACTTATGATTTTATCGCAACATATATTAAGTAAACTTTGCCTGAGTTTTAAAAAATTAACTCCAAAAACCTTTTTAATATATACTCTCTTCGTCCCATAATATTTGATCGTGTTTGTTTACACATTTATTCAGGATATGATACATATGTTATAATTATTCATTTTATCCCGAGAGAGAAGATGAGGGGGAGGAAGAAAGTGAGTTAGTGGAGGATTAAATGTGAAGAGAGAAAATAAAATAAAATAAGTGTAGAATGTGTAAAGAGAAAAAAATTTACAGAATTTTTCTTAATTTATAAAGTGATCAATTTTTCTGAGACAACCTAAAAAGAAAATACGATCAATTTTACTTTTTTTTTTTTATAGATGGAGTGAATACCAAAAGATCAATAAATAGACGCAAACAACTCCAAAGACTATTAGAAGTCTCAATCGGTCAATCCGTCTAAATCAATTCGTTTGAATCGTCCAAACCGTTCAAAACAAACCTACTATGTGCTCTTTTTTTTTTTTTTGGGGGGGGGGGGGGGGGGGGCGTGGGGGTTTTTCGAAGCACCGTTAGATAAGAACAGGGAATGCCTTGGCGCGAGCCCCAGCTCGGTTGATTGTCGAGCCCTGGCACGCGTCTTTGGGATAAAACAACGGGTACATGAAAGGCGGCTGAGACACGGGCTCGTCAAGCCACAACGTGCCTAGATGCACTGTCTGCCTTGTAACTGGTCCAGGGCGTGCCAAACAGGAACCGGAGCGGAGAGCGTTGACCGGGTGTCCTCGCTGATTTGTAGATTAACCGCACCACCACCACTTCCCAATATATATAGACCCACAAAAACACACGCATCCCTTCAAATTTCTTTTGTTTTTTTTTTATTCCTTCCTTCCTTCCTTTTTTTCTCCTTTCTTTCCAATTCCCGTCAATTTGGTGTCTAATCGAAGCAAATCTCAGGTACGTGCAATTATCTGAATTACAGTTTCTAGATTAGGGTTTCCGGTAAAATCATTGTTTATAGAATTCTTTTTTTCCTTTTCGATTTCTGTTTGATGTTACGGATCTGTGGTTTCATCTTGTGATAGATAATCGGTAGTTCCGTGTTTTTATCTGTCCGTATGATGATAGTTTTTGACTTCGTGGATTTCAATTTGTTGATTCTGTTACGGCCATAACTCGCACAATCGTTTTTTCTCGATAAACGCTGTAAGACCTAGAATGCAACGCTGATCTGTGATAACTCTTGGCGATTTTGAAGCGCCTACTGAGATCGTATTGTATCGTGTATCGAGATGTAAGCTGCGTATGTTATCGCGTACCGAAGGTAAAAAAAGAACACGGTCAGTATTAATTGAATGATGATTTCAAGTAATGATGAGGGAGATACAAAGGTTTGCTGGGTACGGAACTTATGAGGCGTCACGAGGAACTTGGTGATCCTTAAACGTTCGTTTTGATCGAAAACATAGTTGAATTGTATATATTCTAAGCTTGTAGCCACCGCGATTTCTTCAGGCTTCTTTTTCTTACTTCTATAACAATTTTCTTATTACAAAAGAAGTTAAATTTTCAGATGCAGCCTCTGTTCTTGTTCCTTTGAGTTATACAGTTGTGGAATCTGAATTGTTTTAGATTTTCTGATATTGCAGGATACGTATCTAGGCTCTCAATATGTTAGAGCAGTTACTTATTTTCACCAGAGGAGGTCTGATTCTCTGGACATGTAAAGAGCTTGGAAATGCTCTTAGAGGGTCTCCCATAGACACCTTGATCCGGTCCTGTCTTTTGGAAGAAAGATCCGGTGCCGCTTCATTTAACTACGATGCGCCTGGCACTGCATACACTCTCAAGTGGACGTTCCACAATGAACTCGGCCTCGTTTTTGTCGCTGTTTATCAGCGAATACTCCATCTTCTATATGTTGATGATTTGCTTGCTATGGTGAAGCGGGAATTTTCGGAGATTTATGATCCAAAGAAGACGGTTTACAGTGATTTTGATGATATATTTAGGCAGCTTAGAAAAGAAGCTGAAGCCCGTGCTGAGGAAATTAAGAAAGCAAAACAAGTGGACAAGCCTGTGAGCAACAATATGGGTAAGAAGCAAAGTCAGCTACATAGGTCTGGTCTTGAAGGAGGCAATAAAAAAAGAGTGATGGTGAATCAGGCAATGATAGTGGGGATGGTGACGATAATGTAAAAGTTCGCAAGTTGGAAGCTCATTCCAAGGGCAGTTTTGTTGCCAACCGGAATGCGCCTGCAAAGGGTATTGCCAACGGTAAAGAGAATGGGAGTTCCAATAATGGGGCTTTTGATGTAAATAAGTTACAGAAGCTAAGAGCTAAAGGTGGGAAAAAAACTGATACTATTGTAAACAAGGTTCCTAAGGTGGAAACAAAGAAGAAGATTACAAAGAAGAACAGAGTTTGGGATGATTCACCTAAAGAATCAAAATTGGATTTCACAGATCCCGTGAGTGAGAATGGGGATGAGAACATACAAATTGTGGCAGCAGATGAAGGTGAGAGTATGATGGACAAAGAGGAGATCATCAGTAGTGAGAGTGAAAGTGAAGAGGATGAGGATGAGGAGGCAGAGAAAGGTACAAAGGTAGAGACAAAGAAGAAAGGATGGTTTTCATCCATGTTTCAGAGGTAATTGCATATTCCTGTTTCCACATATATTACTTGAATTAGGTTAATTTTAACTAAGATTGGTCTTATTGCACAATTAACAAAAGGATTTAAGCGCATGAGATAATTTTAGAACATCTTCTCAGTTGTAATTATGCATGGATTACATGTTCTCTCTCTCTCTCTCTCACACACACACACACACACACACAGTTATTTGAGGGGGAAGTGGCATTGTGCGCTTGCTAGGAATAAGCTTTTGTCTTGGTTGCATGAAGTGTTCTTTTATTCTATTCTTTTACATGATCTGAAAAGGATAGACGAAAAGAAGTGTCACAGAATTAATTTGGAATTCTTAATAGGACCTGATTAACCACGGAAATGTTATTAATAACAAGTATCTTTACGTTGTGTTTTGCGTTTGACCTTTGAAGAGAACCAATGAATGAATTAGAACTAACATGAAGACGTTATTCTTGTCTTGCAAAGGTAGGAATCTGGTAAAGGAATGCTGTAGATACAACTTCAACCTGCCATTTAACTTGAGTTTTTGTTTGATGTATCTACTGTGTATGTGTATTTATTGTTATTTTCACTTACTTTTCTTTTCCCAAGTTCTAGAAAAATGAAAACCGAAAACGGCAAGCTCCTTACCTAACTTCTGCTATCTGGCTTGGTAGATGCCATTGTTAGTCCATTTAGGCCAATGTGCCAAGATGTGGCATTAGACGGTTAGGTGCCTGTATATATGCTTTTTGATATGCAATTAGTCTGGTTTACAAGAGAGTGCGGACTTACGATGGTGTTTCATTTGGATCTACAATCGAAGTTTCCATTTGTCTTCTAGTATTGCTATTATTTTTGGTTTGCATATTGTTTTGCTTGTGTACCTCGTGTGAGATTGTATGCTTAACTTTCCGACGCAAGCTAGTTCGTAAAATTGCTATCCTGATCAACCAAGCTGTGTCATGGAAGTAATTGTTGTATTTAAGTGTTTGTTGGTTAAACTCATTGAAAAGATGTTTCCTTTTGCGAGGGAGCCAATGGGTTATATTGGTGTTAATTTGTTGCATTGCTATCAGTTATCGAAGTTATTGGGTTATTGCCTTAAACTCATAATTTTGTTTTACAGTATTGCTGGGAAGGCAAATCTGGAGAAGGCAGACCTTGAACCAGCTTTGAGAGCTCTTAAGGATAGGCTCATGACCAAGAATGTGGTATGTTTTGTTCATCATTTGTTTCACCCTTTGGCAGTTTCCTGCGTGACTTCTTCCATCTTTATTATTTCCATTTTTCATGGTGAATCTCTTTATTGCACCAACAGGCCGAAGAAATAGCGGAAAAGCTTTGCGAGTCTGTAGCAGCAAGTCTTGAGGGTAAAAAGCTTGGTTCTTTCACAAGGATATCATCAACGGTTCAGGTTCGTGGTTTTGCCCATAAATTTGGCATTTACTCCAGTTACAAAGATTTATCTTATTGATGGATGGATGCCACCAGGCAGCAATGGAGGAAGCACTTGTTCGCATCTTAACTCCAAGGCGTTCCATTGACATTTTGAGGGATGTTCATGCATCCAAGGAGCAAAGGAAACCATACGTTGTGGTTTTTGTTGGTGTTAATGGAGTTGGAAAATCTACCAATCTTGCAAAGGTTAAGATGCACCCCCAGTACTGCATCTTATAGAACTTCGGGTTAAAGCTTTACCTAATTATTATCTGACAGGGTTTGCTTAAACGTCTCTGCAGGTTGCTTACTGGCTTCAACAGCATGATGTCAATGTAATGATGGCTGCATGTGATACTTTCCGTTCAGGTGCTGTTGAGCAACTGCGTACTCATGCACGTAGGCTTCAGGTATATCTATGATTGCAACAGTGTGTCTTTATGACTTAGTCTCCTCTCTTGGGTAAGTGAGATGTTATCAAGGGACGGGACTTCAACAATGTATGAGTTCTAATTGCCACATTATTTCTGTCCAATTGTCATTTTTAGATTCCTATTTTTGAGAAGGGATATGAGAAAGATCCAGCTATTGTAGCAAAGGAAGCAATTCAGGAGGCCACTCGAAATGGTTCGGATGTGGTTCTCGTTGACACAGCTGGTCGAATGCAGGTAATATTAATATCGAATCTTGGAGGTTTCGCGTGTTGATTTGGGGATTTTCTGTTCTCATTTGATATTTGTGAGAGTAATTTGGGCCGAAGTGTTTGTGATCTGGCTGCCCGAACTTGTGATCTGGCTGCCTGGCAGGTCCAAACAGGCATGCTGGGTACACTTTTAACGGGTTTAATGATCATTTTGTATAAATTGGCGTGGCCTTAATTTATATATTCTGGCAGATTTGTAGAAGCTGTAGGTTTCTGCAAACCCCTGGAAACTAAAATAACTACAATTCCGATGGCATAGGAGTAAAGCTTGCAGCTACATTGGCTTGCTTTTTAGTTGACTTTTATGCTATCAATTATGGCATTAGGCTCTTGGGAAAGACAACAAATATGTGTATTTCAAACACCATATATAACCACACTTGTCTAATCAAATTGGTAGGTGTATGGAGTATAAATGGTGTAAGTGGGATGAGTCCACGACTACTAATCCTCAGTAAGTAGATAATCCTCAGTAAGTAGATCGCAACAAATTAGCATGCAACATTTTCGGTTTAGGGTATTTGTTCACCCCAATGCTCTGCAAAAATTAAGAACACAGAAGAGGATATTATTAACACAACTATGCTAAACGGCAACAAATAATGCCAACCGGTAACAACCCAGGTAAACCACCACTCATATGCACCCCAACACTTCCTCAGTAAGTAGATAATGCATAAATGGAGGACTGTATACAAGTATCATGCATGTTGATGTGCACTTCCTTTTAGAACTTCTTGTGTGCTTAACATGCAATTACTGATCAGGTTTCATCCTAGTTGACCGACCTTTATGTATTTTTAATTAGAAATGAAGATTCCAGTTCATCGCCTGCATGCATTATTCTTGAGCCTCTTTTTCCTTTTTTTTGGTTTAAAGATCTTCCAAACTCGACATGGCCTTTGTAGATTTTGTTGTCCTACTTTTGGCAGCTCTGTGCCTTAGTCAAGTGGGTGGTTGGTTTTTTCCGGCTTTGGATTTTGCCAATTTTACATTGCTTTATACACCTGGTGCACATGTTTTTCCCCTTTTGCTTAACAATTGAAAAGATGGTGCACCATATAAATCACTTAATCAGTAGTTAAATGAACACCCGTTAATTTAGTCCTTCTTGGAAGTATGTTGCTTGCACTTGGTCTACAATGTGATAACGACGATCTATGGACATGTTAGCGGTGGAACTTCAAAATAATGTATTTGTGTGCGATTATAGTTTTGCCCTGTATATCTTTATTACTGTTGTTTTTACCATATAACAATTTTACAGGATAATGAACCCTTAATGCGAGCACTATCAAAGCTTATCCATGTCAACAGTCCAGATTTGGTCCTTTTTGTTGGCGAGGCTTTAGTTGGGAATGATGCTGTGGATCAGCTATCAAAATTTAATCAGGTCCAGACATTACGAGTTCTAGGCTTACTTTCGTCGCCAGTAATATCTATATTATCACAACATTTTGGATTTGTTCGAAGTAATCATTTTTCCGGTCATCTACAGAAATTAGGAGAGCTCTCGCCCTCTGCCAGTCCCAGATTGATTGATGGAATACTGCTCACCAAGTTTGATACCATTGATGATAAGGTAGGCAATCTCCTTGTTTACTATACTTCAGATTTGGTTGGATGCGTTTCCTGTTTTCCACTTGATTTCCACTACCTAGATATCCCGTGCATGACGGTGGGTGGTGAATGGTGTAGGTTGGTGCTGCACTATCGATGGTTTACATATCTGGAGCACCTGTTATGTTTGTTGGCTGTGGGCAGTCGTATACAGATTTGAAGAAGCTCAATGTGAAGTCAATTGTCAAGACACTGCTTAAATGAGAATGTGCTCGTTTCATGCCCTTTTAGGGACCTTTGCATGATTTCTATCACTTTGTCATGAACAGCCACGCTGCATCTTCTGAATTGTCCCCTGATCTCTCTAGTTTGTTTGTGGAGGTGAATCATTTCAACTCTGTTAGTTTTGTTTCCTTTGCTCATAGTGGAACTCTTGTCTATCAAATTGCTGAGCAACATCCATTTACTTGTAAATGGAGGAAGTGAGTGATTTTACTCGCTTTGTTTTCTTTACAAGTAAATGGGGACCTGTCAAAACGTACGTGACGCTATGACCAGCACAGTAGTTTAGTGTTAGCTGGACAAGACGCGATAACGATGCTGGATGGTGTACGAAGGGTCCACATTCGATGCAAATTGGACTTTATTTTCAGATCCATGAAGCTGTAGGTAGCAAAATACCGCTCTTAGAACCAATCGCACTGGCAGGCTTACTGGTTTGTCTGTAAGACGGTATGTTCGGGTACCGGAGACATTACTGTACGTATGAGTCCCGGAGACGTTGTTAAACTCTGGAGCCGTATGCCTGTATTGAGATTGATGCTGAGCCGCATCGACGACACCGTAGCTTCGATGGTCCATGGCAGCCACCTCCATGCCCACCTAATCCGTCCTATTGCCCCTCGTTTCCCATAAGCTAATCATTCGATGACGCTTTACCATGTGCTCCACAAGAGCTTAACCCCCTCTTGTGTACGACAAAAGAGGCATCAGAAAACGATCGATATTAACTCGAATATCAAGTTCAATCATAAACCTTGCAATAACGAATGATTTGGCTGCAAAGTCTTCATGCCTCGGTGTAAATGCCAAACGTTGAGCCTTTGTTTTTTGTAGTCTGAAAAAGAAAGTCAAAATCAAGCACAACTAAGGCCCCGTTTGACACTCTTTTTTTCCCTCTTTTTTTTTTCAGTTTTAAAAACTGAAAAAAAAGGAGCGTTTGGTAACCATTTTTTGTTCAATTTAAAAAACCAGTTTTTAAACTGCAGAGTAAAAAAAAAACTCCAAAAACTGGTTTTTTTTTTTCACTTTTGGTTTTTTTTTTTCGACCACCACCACCACCCTCCCACCGCCGGCAGCCACCTCAGGCGACCACCGCCGGAGACTGCCGGCCGCCGGCGACCACCGCCGGAGACTGCCGACAACCACCTCCGGCCGCCGGCGACCACCGGCAGCCACCGCCGGAGACTGTCGACAGCCATCTCCGGCCGCCGGCGACCACCGTCGGAGACTGCCGGCAGCCACCTCCGGCCGCCGGCGACCACCGCCGGAGACTGCCGGCAGCCACCTCCGGCCTCCGGCCGCCGGCGACCACCGCCGGAGACGGCCGGCAGCTACCTCCGGCCGCCGGCCACCACCGCCGGTGACTGCCGGCAGCCACCTCCGGCCGCCGGCGACCACCGCCGGAGACTGCCGGCAGCTACCTCCGGCCGCCGGCCACCACCGCCGGTGACTGCCGGCAGCCACCTCCGGCCGTCGGCCACCACCACCACCACCGTCGACCACCGCTACGCCCCACCACCGCCACCGCAAACCACCAAAAAAAAAAAGTCAAAATAAAAAGGGTTACCAAACACCAAAAAAAAAAACCTAAAAAAAAAAGGGGTTATCAAACACCCACTTGTTTTTATAAAAAAAAAAATTAAGCTGCTCTTTAAAAAACTGCTCTTTGAAAACTGAAAACCAAAAAAAAAAATTTGTCAAACGAAGCCTAAGTTTCCCATTGTTTTGCAAGGCATTGGTTATTTCATGTGCGGATGACACTTCCAATTAGTATATAAAGTTATAAACACTAAATGTTAATTATGGTTTCCGAAGTATTGAAACCACCCTCTTGTCAAAGAAAATAAATTGGACAATAAAAAAATCAATATCGAAGATTTTCATGATGCGTCTATAATAATGAGATTCACAACATGATTTGATACACGGCAAAATTAAATTACTACCTCCGTCCTAAAAAAATTGATCAAATTTTCTTTTTGAGTTGCTTCAAAAAAAATTTGATCACTTTCCAAATTAAGAAAGATTTAAGATTTTTTTTTTTCATATTTATCTTTCTTACCCTTTTTTTTAATTAAATCTCTCTCTCTCCACGTTTGATTCTCCACGAACCCATTTTTCTCTCTCCTAGCCTACTTTTTCCTTCCCTCTCTCTTTCTCTCTCTCGTGAGGAAGAATGAGAAATTCATAAAATATGACTTATATCTTAAATAAATATACAAGTCAAATAAGATCAATTAATTATGCACGGAGGGAGTATGATTTGTAAACAGGTTACTCTCCTTCCTTTGCTTTCTTCCGTTTATATTTTGCTTTTCTTGACTTCCTGTTCTTGTATGGTGCTCTCATCTCTACGGGAATACTGTTGTAAAAATTTTCTAATGATGATATAAAATGCCTTCATCTGAAGATAAATAATAACAATCTTAACAAATAACATGCCGAATTAAATTGCCATCATTTGTCTTCAGATAAAAGGGTCATTTCTCCATTTTACCTTCAGATATAAATTGTATATGGATCATCAAAATTAAGCCATTAACAAATGCCCCTCATGATTTGTTCTCTTTTTATTTTCTCTACTGTTTCTCCTTCTCTGCCAAGAACAAGTCTTCTTTATTTCTTTTTTCTCTATTTCTTCTCCTCATCCGCGAATCAAGTGAAAAGCAAAGTCTCATTCTGTCCCTTTTTACCGTCCAAGGTGATTCTCCCCCTTCTGTCTCCTTCTGTTGGCTAGATAATGCCGACAACTCTCCTAAAAACTTGGCCTCCCCTGTTTGAGATAATCTCGAATTTATCTTCCATGACTGTGTGCATTTTCACGTTTTATGGAGGACTCATTTGTTCGAGGTCCGTGTTATAATCTTCTGCAGCACTATTTGACAATGGAAGTAGAATACATGACACTCACAGAGGCATCTAAAGAAGTTTTATTGTTGAAAGGTTTGGTTGAAGAACTTGGTTCAAGTAAGGTGGTACGTTATAGGAAATTCACTTGGAAGAACCAAGTATATTATGCAAAAACGAAAAATTTCGATGTGGATTAAGGAGTAGATTAATTGTTGAAAAATAAATTTACCCAACATTCACAAGAAGAAGAATGTAGTCGACATGCTAACGAACCGGTGACCATGATAAGTTCAAGTGATGTGGAAGAAAAACACCACCTGCGAGACGGTGACACGTGTCACCATCTGATGGCATCAAAACTGTCACACCACTAATGGAGAAGTGGAAAGTGGTATCCACCCACCTTCCCATCATTTACTTTATCCATTATAGCAGTAACCCCCCACTTAATGGCATTAACCACCTACTAATAGGAGTAACCTCCCATTAGTCTGGTAACTCCCTAATTAAAGGAAAAATAACTACCCACTAAAAAGAGAACTCTATAAAAGGAAAAGGTGGGAATGATCGAAAGGTAAGTGACTTAGTCCGAGTCTACACTAAATCTATCTTAAGCATCTTCTGACTTAAGCATCGGAGATTTCCCGCCGGAAACCCTTCCGGCGAGTCGCCGATGTTATCTTTGCTGTGCAGGTCTATTCACGAAGAAAGTTCTGGATTTCATCCACAACATTTTGGCGCCATCCGTAGGACCAAAATTTGTGAATAGATCATGGCTCGAAATCCCAATCTGTAAATTCAACAAGATGGAGCACTAGCATCAAGTTCATCGTCAACGTTGCTCCGTGACCTTACACGTGGAGGAGCCACCTTTTAGCCGCCTAATCGTGGCAAAAGAGTGGCAGATACCCCAACAGCCGCAACGACGGCACTGGCAGCCACGACGGCAGTGCCACCCCCGCCACCCCAAGCAAATGTTGCCTCAATCCACTTCAACCTGCTGGTCTGTCCGAACCCCCTACGGTCGGGATCACTACGGTTGCTACCGCCAATATCACTCCGCCGACCATCAACAACCAAGCTGACCTACTTGCAATTATTCAGACAATGCAGTGATCCATCGAGAAGTTGCAGGCAGCCATTGAAAATCCACCTTAACGGCTAGAGCCTCTCATGCATCCTAAGGGAAAACATATAATTGATGCGCAAAGACAATCCGTCCATCAACACTTGAATTTCCATGAAGGACCAGGCGATTCTAAGATGCTAGACATAGCAAATCGCCACCATGTAATACAAGTGGAGGATGAGCAATCCAATGACGAACGACGTAATCCAAGGTCCAGAAGGCACGAAGAGAGCTACTACGAAGCCCATTCCACCAGAAACACTAACATAAATTCTGGTGACAATCAAGCGGAGCGCTACTCCAATGCTCCAATCATCATTGGACGGCCATTCACAAAAGAAGTTGATCTCTTCCCAACTCCCCTAAATTTTAAAATGCCTCCTTGTGAGTCATATGACGGCACAGGAGACCCGATTGAACACTTGGCATGTTTTACCTCAGGGATGAACGTACACCTTGTTCCCAACTAGATCATGTGCCGGGCGTTTCCCGTGACGCTGAAAGGGGCCGCACACGTGTGGTTCCAACACCTCACACCTCGCTCTATTTCTTGTTGGGCTCAATTGGCTGAGTCCTTTTGAAGAAATTTCCTCACAAGTCGTGTGCAGAGGAAGAACTCTTCGGCCCTTTTCTGCATAGTCCAAGGGCCAAAGGAATCGTTGAAGTCGTACTATGCTCGCTTCAATTATGAAAAACTTCTCATTGATCATTTGAATCCAGGAGTCACGTTTGCAGCAATGCCCAGGGGAGTGAGGCTGTGCATGCCCCTATGTTTCTCGTTAAACAAACGTTCGCTAGAAAACATGACTGACCTCCTGGATAGGGTGGAGAAGTATCTTCGAGCTGAAGAAGATTCATCGATCTCACAACATGAAGAGATGCATGCGGGGTAGAAGAGACGCGATCGTCCGAGGGAAGAACTCCAGACGAACCCAAACATTCACGTGTAATCCTCCCCGAATCGTTCACCCCTCTCAACACTTCTCGCGAGCATATTCTTCACCAAATGAAGGGTCAAAACATCCTTAAGTGGCCGAAACCCATGAGAGGGCCGGCCGAGAAGAGAGACACCCAACTATACTGTCACTTCTATAAGGACCATGGTCACACGACAGAAGAATGCCAAGTGCTTCAGCGAGAAATTGAAAACCTCATAATCAAGGGACATCTCATGCAATCTGTCAAGACCAATGATCAACTGCAGAATGAGAGAGATGAAACCAGCGAAGAACAAAGGAAGCAACTCAAAAAGATCCACCAGTGATAAACACCATTTCTGGAGCACCACGCGCCCGAGGACTATCCAGCTCCTCCCAAAAAGCTTGTGCACGATAGGTCAACTTGACACAAGGTCCCACCAAGCGGGCGAAAGCGTCTGCAACTTTGGAATTTGATGATTCAGACCTTGATGGAGTAAGCCTACCACATGATGACGCTCTTGTCATCACCCTGCGTATAGATCTTTTCAAGTCAACCACATGTTAGTGATACTAGGAGTTCAGCAGATATCATCTTCGAAGACGTATTCCTACAAATGGAAATTTTGGAAGACAAAGTGAAGCCAATTTCCTCTCCCCTATATGGCTTTACGGGTGCCTCCGTACCAGTGAAGGGAATAACTTTACTCACAGTTGTCGCTATAGAAACGCCCTGTCAAGCAACACAGACGCTTGACTTTCTTATCGTCAAAGTCAAATCCTCGTAGCATAGGATATTGGTCTGAACAAGTGTCAATAAGTTACAATCCGTGGCCTCTACCACCTCGTCATGAAGTTCCTTACACCACAAGGGTTTGGTTTTGTTAGAGGAGACTGGACACTAGCTCGAAGGTGCTACGTGGCCTTTTACAGGGCTGAAGAGACGCTCTCCATTGACGATCAGCGTTATGAGAAGACAATAAGACGTGCTAAACCTATGGAGGCACTAATCTCTGTACCATTGATAAAAGAAGATGACGAACGACAGCTGCAGATTGGCTCTACGCTAGAGCCAAACCTTCGTGACCAATTGATCTCATTTCTTCGATCCAACGTGGATATTTTTGCATGGAGTGCCACAGATATGTCTGGGATAGACCAATCTGTGATTACTCATCAACTTTCGGTCGACCCCAGGCATAAGCCAGTTAAGCAGAAGAAACGGCCTTTTGCGCCTGAACGACAACTGATCATAAAAAAAGGAACTTGACAAACTCTTGGAGGCTGACTTCATAAAAGAAATTGACTACCTCGAGTGGGTAGCCAATGTAGTCATGGTCCCGAAGGCAGGAATGGGAAAGTGGAGAACATGCATCGACTATACGGATCTGAATGGGGCATGTCCCAAAGATAGCTACCCATTACCACGCATTGATGCGTTGATCGATGCCACGTCGGGACATGAATTGCTAAGCTTTATGGATGTTTTCTCCGGGTACAATCAAATCCGAATGCATGAGGATGATGTAGCCAAGATGAATTTCATAACAGATCAAGACCTTTTCTGCTACATGGTCATGCCATTCGGATTGAAGAATGTCGGCGCTACATACCAGAGGCTGGTCGACAAAATTTTTAAACCCCTCATTGGAAATAACATAGAAGTCTATGTTGACGACATGCTTGTCAAAAGCCTTCACACTGAGGAACATATCACCGACCTTCGACAATGCTTTAAACTCATTCACGAATCTCGCATGTGCCTTAACCCCACCTAGTGCACCTTTGGGGTGTCGTCCAGTAAATTTTAAGGGTTTATGGTTTCACACAGAGGAATTGAAGCTAACCTCGAAAAGATTAGAGATATCCAAGAAATGGTCATGCCAAGGCCGGTTAAGGAGATAAAAGTCTTGACAGGACGAATAGCCGCTTTCCGCCGATTCCTTTCCAAATCAGCCAAGCCTTGTCTCACATTCTTCAAGGCTCTAAAGAATATCAAAAATTTTGAATGGACGTCCGAGTGTCGAGCCTCCTTTGATGCACTGAAGGAGTATCTCGCATCACCTCCGCTCCTCTCCAATCCTTTCGTAGGAGAAGAGCTCTTTCTTTACTTAGCCGTAGCCGAATCCACTGTCAGTGCTGTCTTAATTCGAGAGCAAGACGGTCCTATTTACTACATGAGGAAGGTTCTCCAAGGGGCTGAACTGCGATATCCAAATGCAGAAAAACTTGCGTTCGCTCTTTTGATTGCTGCGAAGAAGCTTCGACCATATTTCTAGTCTCACACAATTATCGTGCTCACCAATAACCCACTTAGAAGGATATTGCACAAGCCAGACTTATCTGGTCGCCTTGTGCCCTGGTCAGAAGAGTTGGGTGAGTTTGACATTCAGTACAGACCTCGCCCCTCAATCAAAGGACAGGCCTTGGCAGATTTCATTATTGAGTGTACTCTCCCAATTGAAGACGAAAAGCCTCTCCCCTCTAACCAACCTGAGTTGTTTACTTGGACACTTTTCGTGGATGGATTGTCAAACACGAATAGAAGTGGAGCTGGATTGATTCTCAACGGACTGGACGATCTTACCATAGAGTATGCCCTTCACTTCAACTTCCTTGCTTCCAACAATGAAGCCAAGTATGAGTCCTTGATAGAGGGCATGTATTTAGCCCGTGCTATGCGTGCAGAATCCCTCCACACTTACAGCAATTCGCAACTCATTATAAAACAAATCCTAGGGGAGTATGAGGCACTAGACCCGAAAATGGCAGATTACTTGTGCAAAGTGAAGGAAGTCGCGCACACATTCGCCTTTTTCAAGATCACAAAAGTCAGCAGGGAGACAATACTTCTGCAGATGCGCTTTCATGATTAGCCTCTCTTGACCCGTCAGGGTTTGGCCGAACAACAAACAGGACCAAAGTTTCCCATTATTTTCCAAGGCATTGGTTATTTCATATGCGGATGACGCTTCCAATTAGTCAAGAAACACTAAATGTTAATTATGGTTTCCAAAGTATTGAAACGACGCTCTATAAATTGGACAATAAAAAAATCAATATCGAAGATTTTCAGGATGCATCTAGAATGATGAGATTCACAACATGATTTGATACACAACAAAATTAAACTACTCTCTCCATCCTAAATAAGTTGATCAAAATTTTTTTTTTGAATTGCCTCAAAAAAATGATCACTTTCCAAATTAAGAAATATTTAATAAACATTTTTTTTTCATATTTATCTTTCTTACACTTTTTTAATTATATTTCTCTCTCCACGTTTGATTCTCCACCAACCCATTTTTCTCTCTCCTAGCCTACTTTTTCCTTCCTCTCTCTCTCTCTCTCTCTCGTGAGAAAGAATAAGAAACTCATAAAATATGACTTATATCCGAAAATAAATATACAAGTCAAAGAAGATCAATTAATTATTCACAGAGGGAATATGATTTGTAAACAAGGGGTATATTTGGAGAGAAACATAGTAGCGTCATGGTTACTCTCCTTCCTTTGCTTTCTTCCGTTTATCTTTTGCTTTTCTTGACTTTCTTTTCTTGTATGGTGCTCTCATCTCTACGGGAATACTGTTGTATAACCTTCCCAATGATGATATAAAATGCCTTCATCTGAAGATAAATAAAGTCAAAATTACCGCAACAATCTTAACAAATAACATGCCAAATTAAATTGCCATCATTTGTCTTTTCCAACTGGGTCATTTCTCTATTTTACCTTAAGATTTAAATTGTCTATGGATTTTCAAAATTTAGCCATTAACAAACACCCTCTCATTTGTTGTGTTCTTATCTTCTCCAGTTTTACTCCTTCTATGCCGAGAACAAGTCTTTTTCTCTATTTCTTCTCCTCATCTGCCAAATCAAGTGAAAAGCAAAGTCTCATTCTGTCCCTTTTTATTGTCCAAGGTGATCCTCCCCTTTCTGTCTCCTTTTGTTGGCTAGATAATGCCAAGAACTCTCCTAAATACTTAGCCTACCCTGTTTGAGATAATCTCGAATTTATCTTCCATGACTGTGTGCATTTTCATGTTTTATGGAGGAGTCATTTGTTCAAGGTCCGTGTTATAGTCTTCTGCAGCACTATTTAACAACGGAACAGAATACATGACACTCACAGAGGCATAAAGAAGTATCATTGTTGAAAAGGTTTGGTTGAAGAACTTGGTTCAAGTAAGTTGGTACGTTATAGGAAATTCACTTGGAAGAACCAAGCATATTATGCAAAAACAAAACAAATCGATGTGGATTAAGGAGTAGATTAATTCTCGAAAAATAAATTTACCCAACATTCACAAGAAGAAGAATGTAGTCGACATGCTAACGAACCGCTGACCACAGTAAGTTCAAGCATTGCTTGGACTCGATCAATCCTTCGCGTCGCTAAGATTGATTGATCATTCTTGGGTGTGTGGTTGGACATCGTTGCAGATGTCAAAGGTGAAGGTGATTATCTCAAGTGATCTTTACGATCGTGTGAAAAAAGTAAAGTTGAAATTGTTGTATTGTGACTTTTCTAGTTACTTCCTTCTTTATTGAAAAATAATATTGAGTGGAGTGTACAAGGAATTTCCAGGTTGGTAGGGTCTTCGGTTTTTGGAATCGAAGGCTTTGTTTGAAATCGTTTATTTTTTCAGTTTTTTCTCCAGTTCTGTAAACTGGAGAAAATGAACGCATTTGGCACACAGTGTTAGTTTTTTTTTTCTTCAAGATTGAAAACCAGTTTTTAAAATGGGACTGTTTTTGAAAACTCTCATTTGGAGTTTTGGGTTTTCACTTTTGATTTTTATTTTGAGACCACCACCACCACCATTTCCCACCACCATAGTCACCGCCTACCACCGGCCGGCGATCACCGGCAGGCACCAGCCGGCAACCTCCGGCAGACCAGCAGTTACCGTCGGCGACGGCCGGCCGGCCACCCTGCCAGCCACTGCCACGCCCACCATCGCCATCGTAAACCATAAAAAAAAAAAATTCAAATTAAAAATTGGGTAATCAAACACCCATTTATTTTTGTAAAAAAAATAAATAAACAAATTGACTTTTGTTTTTTTGGAAACAGAAAATCAAAACTAGAAGTGTTTTCAAACGCTACCAAAGTCCTGAATATCCTCTTGTACTTTTCTTAATATCCTCATAGTACAAAAAAGTTTACTTACCCCGTGAAGGTATACACGTTATAGTCGAACCACATTTAAATCTTGCATCTAGAGAATTTGCACTTCCGGTTCTTAAATGATAGTTTTTGTGTTTTTTTTTCATTGCATACCATTGTTTCCGCCGTATGAGATGAAAATATCATGTACGTTTCTGAAAACGGAGATTATTTGAATTGAATGACGACCACAACGGATGTCAACTCAATCCGAAGGAAATCATGCGGAAGCTTTACAGAATTTTTATGAAGATATGCGACTAGAAATTGATCCAAGATTCCACCATCAAAGAAAGAGACTCCTTCACCACTGTAACTTGGCTAAACCTACTACGGGGCTCACCCTAATTAGGTATGTGCATGAAGAAGCCGGGCATGTGCATGAAGAAGTCGTACATGTTTTTGTCGTTGCTTGTTCTGGGGCTGAAGAGTCCCGATAAGGACATAGATGTCTATTTAAAGTCGTTGATTGATGAGCCAATATTTTGGGCCTAATGTTGATACAAGATTAAATCAATTAGGCCAAAATGACCCCGGAGCCAGCACAAATTTGGAAGGACAGTTGTTAATATTCAAGCAGTCAGGTAGTCCGTTCGGACGAACCTATACTCAATGGCTAACAGATAAAAAGTATAGTGCTATAACAATATATGCCCTTGTAAATTGTGATGAAGTTTCAACATTCTTAAAATAATTACTGTACATAATTAAAAATGTGTGATAAGCGAGTAAACATATTGGTTTGCAGTGAGTTCGATGTGGAATCTTTAATCACTGATCCCACTAGACTTGAATCTCATCAGAAATCACAATTTGAACAGTGGTTCAAAAGACGTGTAAGTCTTTAACCAAAGTATATTATGTGTTATATATAGTTATGTGGTTTATTAGTATACTAATTTATCCTTAATTTTTACCGTCATCTACAATAGGTTTAGTCGATCGATAATCCAGTAGCCTCCTGCTTGAAATTACTAGCTCAAGGCCCTAATAAACAAGCATCCTGTCATGGAGGCTATATCATCAACGAGTTTAGGTTTAACGTAGAAGATGATGACCGAACAAAACAAACCCAAAACAGTAGAGTTTTGGTCAACGGAGACTGTTATGACGAGAATTGTATGGACTTTTATGGAGAGCTGGATGAGATTGTTAAGCTAGCATATTTGGGTTCCAAAAATTGCCTGGTAATGATCAAGTGTACCTGGTTCGATGTCACATGCAGTAGAGGAATCCATGTTAGGTCGCAAGGGATTGCAGATGTCAATATCAAGTCAAGACTTGCATCAGACGAGCCGTCTGTGTTTGCTAGTCAAGCTACACAAGTCTTTTACGCGGAGGACGTCGCAAATCCCAAATCTCATTGGTATACAGTTATCAAGTCCAAGAAATTGCCCGTGGCATATGACAGTGAGGTAGACACCTTTCAAGCCGACCAAGCATCTGTCTCGGTAGCTGTTGAGGTGAACAACGAGGATGACAATGTTCCTCTTCAATCAACACTTCATGTAGGAGAAGAAGTCATAGATGATGACGCAAAATACATGAAAACTGTTGAAGATGATGTGGCTGAGTCTACTGATGAAGAGGATGAATTACTAGATGAAGAGGACGACGAGTCCCACGAAGAAGAGGATGATGAGTCTGACGATAAAGATGATGATGATTCCCAAAAATGAAAATGATTGACTTGCACTGTTGTAACATGCATTGTTTTAGTACTTGGTTCATATAGTATTTTTATACTCAGTTCATATAGTGTTGTAACATGTTGTGGACTATAATTGTTTTTAATGTGTTAATTTCTTCGCACTTTATCTATACAAAGTCAGTCATGGATAGATTATAGGCTATTCGTGGTCGGAGTGGACGTCGAGCTGCCTCCTCCCCGATGGCTCCCACCTTGTTATTGCCCGCTAATGATGAGGCACATAGTGCTCACATATAGAAAATGGGGCCCAAGCCACAGTCGTTGCCCCAGTCCTACGCCGATTCCTCCCACACGTGTGTTGGTTCTCCTTCTTCTGTGGGTTCTACCTCAGGCATATTTGATAACGGTATTTAGTCATAATACTAGCCTTATATTTAAATTATATTTGAACTGTATTAATGTTGGTGTTTTTAGAATCTCGACAAGGCGGTGGACCGACACGTGGGGTGCGCGTCGACCCCCAGCGTAAACAAAGAGTTACTCTTACCCGGGAGGGCCAATAAGTAAAAAAATCTCATAATGTAGTACTTATATTCTTCAATTTTGATAGTTATTACGGTTCACTTATTTAATGTATTTATTTATTTTTTTATCAGGATCCTGGAGACTCCGGCATAAACAAAGATCGACGTCCTTATGAAGGGCCGATTCTTTGAGCCACGACTATACTGGAAGGACTGGGATGCTGGGATGAGGGAGTCCTTATAGGAGGAGTGGCTGGTACGGTTAACCATTTTTGTCGGTCATTATTTGTTTTATTAGAATTTATTATTTAAATTAATCGTATTGATTGTGTAATTTGATGCCTTGCAGGAAGGGTACAAGTTTGAGTCTCCTAAGCAGCAGGCATTGGGCGGCATGTTTTTTTTTTGCTTATATTGGCAAGAATTACCGCCGATGGCTGCATGACGCACGGGACTGGGAGAAGAAGATGCTGCCTGAGGGTTCCTCGATAGAAGAGTTGGAGGGATATCCCCCTCATTGGATATCTTTATCTGTATGGGGGTAGATGGTTGATCGGTGGAGGACTGATCCAGCCTAGTAAGCCAAAAGTAGAAGTAGGGCCGAGAACAGACATGAGAAAGATCCACGCACACCGGGGGGGGGGGGGTCGGTGGCTCACGATGTCATCCGACATAAGAATGCGGTTGAGCACCCGAACCTGGAGGCGGCTGAGGTCATAGCTCTGATGTATAGTCATAGCTCTGACGTATAGTCAGACGCACGTGAGGAAGAAGGATAAGGACGATGCACACCGGGCGGGGGACTTTGTTTCAGCTATTTCCCTGCGGATCGATGTAAGTTCGAGTTAATTTGTTTAATTTTTGTCTTTGTATTCAATGTTTGTTTCTTTAATGTTTTTGAATCTTTAAATCACTGTTTTGCAGGCCTCGTATGAACAGATTAGGGGGTCCGAGCAGTAGTCCGGACAGCCATCAGCTCCATGAGTACGAGTACGAGTAATAGGGGATTGAAGTGATGGTTGGATACACCGGAGGTCGTCAATATGCCGAAGGGCCATGTACGTTGCCTGCTTGGCACTACTACACGTGCCGTGATAGGAGCGTCCCCACCCCCCGCTGCCCCTCCACAGACACAGGCACCGACTGTTCAACGACCTTTAGATGAGGACGAGATCCGTAGCATTGCTACGAAGGTGTTCAGGTTGATCAGGGCGCATGATCAGGTACAAACACAATATACGTTTACTAAACACTATATACGATTACTATCGAGATTAATGTGTCCGTGACTTTACATGTAGGGCACTGCTGCTGGACATGCCGAGCCGGATCCTGATCACAATGCCCCCATGGATGAGGACGATCAGCAGGATCCAGATCCGGGACTCGGTAACCCCTGAGCCCCCTTCTAGCTATTTGTATTCTGCTCCCATGCCTTCCCAACTTGTACTCCCCTCTTCTCCCCTACTCTATTGTATCCCGCTCCCGTGCCCTCCTGAATTTTGTATACATTTTATTTTTCGATTAGTATAAAATTTGTAAAGTTATATATATCTGTATTGTGTTTGGTTTTAGGGTTAAATAATTGCTGATGAATCAGCAATTATTTAACCCTAATGTGCATTTGCTAGATTAGAATGGTTGTTGAGAACTTGAATTTGTAATTACAGGTTTGGGCATTTAAAAAAATATAAAAAATTAAAAAAATAGTTTGACTTTTAGCGACAGATTTATTCCGTCGTTAAAGGCTCGAGCAACATAATAAATTCATCCCTAAAGGTTTACTTTTAGCGATGGAATATCTGTCGCTAAAAATTAATTTTCCATCTCTAAATATTTAACGTAATAAATTATTTTCAAAAAAAATTAATTAAAATACAAAAACTATATTTAGCAACGGAAATTCCGTCGCTAAATGTATTAATACGTCCGTCGCTGAAAGTTGATTTTTAGGCGACAGATTTTAAAATTCTGTCATAAAACTTTTAGCGATGGGGTTGTAGGTAACAGACTTTTAGCGACGGAGTGTCCGTCGCTAAAGGTTTTTAGCGACGGATATAGGGCTTTTAGCGATGGATCTGTCTATCGCTAGAAGCCTTTTTTTCTTGTAGTGAATGGTCGATAATGTGATACCCTAGGAAATACTAAAAATTAATCTAACCGTGAGTTTGATTAATTAAGGGGTGCTATTTTTATTAAGTAACAATATGTTGGTGATGATTAAGTGTTAGGGAGCTAATTAGGGGGTTAGTGTGGTTTTGGGGGTTAAAATATAATGTTGGAAAGTTAAGGGGGCAAAAATATAATTTTGAAAAATATTGTGAACGGGTTGCATATTTTTATTAAGTAGTACCATCTTGATGATAATGAGGTGCTAAGGGGCTACATGAGGGTTTAGGGTGATTTTGGGGTCAAATTATAATTTTCCAAAGTTGAGGGGTCAAAATGCAATTTTGAAAATTTGAGGGGCCAAAGTGCAAATTTTGAAAGTTTGTGAAATGTGTCACAAGTTAGAAAAATCAGATCATGCATGAAGGCCACCTCCTTCTTGGTTATGTAATGACTAATGTCATTATATTATAACAAAGGGATGGATAAATAAAGAGGAGAAAAGCAAAAAAAAAGATAGGAGGAAATTCGGGGAGGAAAACATAAATAAGGGAACAGTGTCAAGAACTCAGAAATGGGAACAGAGAAGAGGAAACAGGGAAACATGACAAATTCAGGGAAGGAGAAAGGAAATCTGAACAGAAAATCAGAGAGAGGGAGAGAGATTGGGCTTGAATTTCGAAGGGTAATCCTTCTACCCTTATACCGTGAGCAATTTAGTGTTGTTGTTGGCTTGTTCATGGCTGCCATGGATGTATGCTTGAGCTCATATGTAATTTTTCTTGTGTAAAGTGTATTTATATGTTTGGAAGGCTACAGGTGGTGTATCAGTGGGTGTGAGGAGGTGATTTCGGAGGTTTGTGTATGTGTTAGTGTGTGTCAAGTGTGAAACTGCGTGTGTTCTTCGGGTTTCAAGTGGGTAGGAATTTTGTGTATGTAATTGTGTGTGTATAATTGATGTTAAAACATAATTAATGTGTGTTGAAGTGTGAAATTAGGTGTTGATGGGTGGAGTGCCGTGTAATGTGAAGTTGTGAGTGATGAATGAACATAGCAGGAAGTATGTTCGGCTGAAAACTGAGGAAGAAGAGATTATGTGCAGCTGAGGTGTTTTAGTGTGTGTTATAATCCAAATAGTGATGGTAATTGTCACTAAAGGTAGAAAATTAGTAAACAGTTCAAAACTTGATTTTTTAAAAATAGTTAGAGTTAGATTTAGCCAAAGTAAAAAAAAAGGACCCCAGTTATTTTTAGGAGACCAACATCGTGGAAAAATTTCAGATTTATCCAAGGTCAGGAAGGGGGTGAACGGATGCGAGAAGTTTAGAAATTTACGGTAAAATTTAAAATATCAAATGGACACGGTTTTGCGCGAAAATTTTATGAGGACCCTAGGAGGCTGAGAAGTCCCATTTCTAAAGATTTCTGGTCATTCCGAATTTGTTAGCTATTTTTGGCCCAACGGGCTTTTAAGCGCTCCGTCCGGACACCGGTTCGGGATTTTTAGGCGAAAATTTTCTAAAATATTTTTTAGCTCAAAAATGATTTCACGATGCGTAAAATAGCGTTTTAAAGTGGTTTTGAGATTTTTATGGTGCCGGGAACCCTTAGGGGGCATTTTGGGTAAATTGCCTCCCGGAGAGGGGTATTTTGGTTATTTTCTCGATAAAATTTTTCAAGGGACTTGTTAGTCCGGTAAGAGTTGTAAAACACCTGAAAAGGTTGTTTTGAAGTAGATTTGGGGTGTTGGGATGGTAGTAAACCCTCAGGGGGTATTTTGGTAATTTGCCACGTTGGCACTAAAATTTTTGAAAACGTGCATTATTAAGCGTCTAGAACGGTAGGAAGTGAGGAATGGTGTTAACACGTTGAAAGCGAGATGGTTGTTATCACTGATGCGTCGACAAGGGTAGGTTAAAGATCCAGTTATTGGATCGGGTTAACTAGCTGTCATAAAACGCTATGAGCGGTTAAAGGGAAAGAGGTAGAATAAGGAGTGCATATATGTTGAACGATGTCTAACGAGCAGAGTATGATTTGACTAGGTGATGCAGCTCGTTGCGATCAGAGATTGCGAGTTACTTCGGCTATAAGCCAATCAGGTAAGGACAATGCGATTCTGATATGCTAATTCATTGTTTCGATTAGCATGCTATGTTGATAACGTGTTATTGAATTCTTGTGGTTATGATTAGATGCCGGTAGTCATTGCGACCGGTATACATATATTTGAATTGTGCTGTTGAGGACTTAGGATAGAATAAATTCTCTTAGTCCACCCTATTGATGGAATTTAGTGAGGATGATGGGTGTCCTAGTATGCTATGATTCAATTCGATTAGTATACCTAAAGTGGATGATGATATTGCGTAGGGTTATCGTGTGGTTGTTGTGAAATGTCAGCAGTTATTGATAGTCGATTTCTCTATTCTTTGAGAATACCCTTGAGGACTTGTGGCAAACTTCTCCCGAGTTCGCTCTATTGTTGATGATGATGTTGTAGAGATCGTTGTGTTGTTGTTGTTGTTGTTAAATGTCCGCACTTATTGATAACCTACATTTCTCTTATGTAAGAACGATGTTGAGGGCTTGTGGTAATTCCTCCCAAGTCCGTCCGTTGATGATGTTAATGTTGAACCCCTGTCGTTATGTTAGAACACCGGCTGATCTTTTGACCCGATATCTCTTGTTTGGATTGTGCTGTTGAGGACATAAGGTGAAATAATTTTCCCTTGGTCCGCCTCGTTGATGAAGTCTTGTTGCTTGGCCGTAACGTGGTTAGGGAAAGCATTCTAAATGAGTTCCCTGCTTGTTGACAGTGTCTCTTGAACTACTTGAGACTGAGATGAACACCCCATGCAATGGGGCATCAATAAGTTGAATACCAGTAAAAGTGGAGTAACTAATGACCAGTGAAAATAGAGTAACTGGTAGTCAGTGAAAAATTAAGTAACTGACAAGGAGAATGAAGAGCGCTAGAGTCTGTAAGTCGAGTCAAGTCAAGTCGAGTCTGCATTTGCAATTGATTTTAATTGATGCTGTCGATTTTTACTATGTAGTTTCCTATGATTAATTTTTGCTTTATTGTTTTCTTTTGCATTACACTTGCATAATCAATGTCTGTCGTGTCCCTGTCCAAGTTAAAATGATGATGTTCTATTGGGCCTTAAAGCCACTCATTCTAACGAAAGAAAAATTATCGTTTGACAAGTTATGTTGATGCTGAAGTTTATTGACTACTCTTGATTCATTTCTATCGTTGAGATGATTATTATTCCTCCGAGTCTATTGAATCATTTGTACATGATACTCCTCGTGTTGTCTTTACTGGGCAATTTGCGTTCATTCCTTATGTTGTAGTGTGCAGACTATAAGGTTGATCAAAGAACCTTCTAGAAAGGAAAAAGAAACAAGCTAGAAAAGTTGAGCAAGGGGATCAGTTGTGTGAGGTAAGACCAGCTAGGAATGGTAGGATAAAGATTGAGTTGCGAGATAGGTTGTTAAGAGTCCTACGACTACAGTCGTATATTAGGTTGTAAACATTCTTGTTGTTTAAAGACCTGAAAGTCTTCCGCTGCAGTATGATGTATGTTTGTAAGAAAAAATTTTGTAAGGACGCATTTTGGAGCGTCTATTAATGATATAGGAGTATGAGGACGTAGTTGCTCTGTATTCAGCACAGGGTTTTGAATGCGATTATGATCGATAACTCAGTCCGGTGATGTCACCAGGTTTGAGGGTGTCACAGATAATGTATCAAATCGTTCGATAGCTACACAATTTGTCGGTCGAAGAATACCATCACGTCAAACTATAAGTTACAATTGTTACACAAATTTAGTGAAGTGTGTGGATTGCCCTACACTTGAAAATTTTAGTCCACCATTTAAGAGTTCTTTTTAAGTAAAATATGATATTTGAGCTCAACTTTTGATGCTAAAGGTTTGAAAAGTGTCGCTAAATGGTGTCACAATATTTTAAGCAGAGTTCAAATAGAAAAATGTGGAGTTTTATATATATATATATATATATATATATATATATATATATATATATATCTAGTTCTCTTAGATTATACACCTTAATTTTTATTAGCGAGAGTAACATGGCATAGTTAGCATATGAAAAATACGTTGTGTTGTAGTCAAAATCCTCATATAAGGAACACTAAAGCATTGGATAAATTGCACTTAATCTCCTAAGATTTACATCGTTTTCCCATTTAAACCTAATGGTTTCAATGCATCAATTCAGTTGAAATGTGTTCTAATTCGGCCCAAAATCGTTTCTTCGTTTAAAAATCCCGTCCACCTAGAGGGAGAAACATGTCTTTTAAGGCAAACAAACCCACACCCCACCATGCACACTCCAACACACACATTCCCCATCTCCCCTGCCCCCAAATCCCTATTATTAAGCCACCACACAACACCATGAATCCCTACCCCATAACCAATGCATCGATTTGCGGCCCCTATCCCCCGTTGCCATCAGTGACCACTAGTGCACAAACTTGCAAACACACAAAACACTAGCATGCACGTACCAGATTGATGGGGTGGGAGACTGTGGTGTTTTATGGTGATTCTGTAATGAGGATTGGTTGTGTGTGTGTGTGTGTGTTGGGGGGGGGGTGTTGGTAATGGGTGATTTGGGATATGGTGGGTGTTAGGGGTGGGGGGGGGGGCACCACCGTGTGGGTGTGCAGGAGGGATTGTGTGTTGGTGGTTGATGAAAGAGCGGCGGTTGTTTGTGCATGTGGTGGTGGGTGACGGGCGAGGGTGGGGGGATGGTGGGTACACACATTCGGAGGTGGATGGGTGTTTATTTTTGCGTGTGTCTACATGTTGGTGGATGATTGGGGGGGGGGGGGTTTGATGACAGGGGTAGCACAAGGTGTAGGTGGTGGGGTTACCAGCAACTTTCGTGGAGTGGGTGTCTTTGCATGTGTGGTTGTCTTGAAAAGACATGGTTGCCCCTTCATGTGGACGACTGTCATAACACATTAAAATACTTGCTAAATGGTGAAGCTCTGTCTCTAGTATATACTTTTTATTGATATTGTTCTCTACCGCGTTAAAACCTTACTTAAGGTGATCCAAAAATCATGTTACACGCCTCTTTTTTGGGTGGACGAAATGTGATATTCGTTAAGCATGTAACCAATCTATTGCACCCCATTAATGATTTTGCAAAGTTTACAAATTGGATATACCATTAGCTATTATTGGCAAACATTATTGCAAATTTAGTACCAATTAGCTGCTGTTAGCATGTTGTAGGATTCAATTATCTCGCAAAAAAGCTCTATGAGACAATTTTTTCAAGAAAAAACAAATAAATTGAAGGAAAGTGCCTTTGTCATCCCGTGTTTATCCTAACTTATTACGTGTAGTAAAATGTAATGACCAACTACAAATTAGGCTAGCCCTAGGGACAAAACAAATATCACTTCTGCTAAAGTAGCGTATAGTTTCCAAAGCCGGTGGCATAGCAGGAAAAGCCATTTTTGCTAGCTATATTAATAACATGATTTAGTTGCGTTATAGTTTAATAACATTTTCAAACCCTCTTACTAATGTACTCAAGCAGACTACAAGTGTTCCTTGTAACAACTAATTGTATTTAATCTCTTTTTTATACTTACAAGCTGCAGTGCACAAGCGATGTGTATGCAACTCATTCATTATATAACATGTATGATAACCTTTTACCCGATAGTTGATAAACGTCATAGAAATAGATATAACATCACGACACCATATGGAGTCTATTTAAATTTACAAGTCAGACCTCAACACGTTCAAATAAGTACGAACAAACAATCTTGCACATATAAACATCCAATACTCAATATATCTTCCATTACTTCTTCTAATGATTATCCTTAAACTTCAACCATACACCTACAAATATGGTATACACACATAACGGTTACTACTCCATTCTCGTATAACCTTTAAATTTGTCACAAACTTTTAATTGTAGCTAGATCTAGGTAATTTTTTTTACTTCTTACGTGGTCAATGAACGACATATCATTTTATATTCAGTAATGTGCATCTTTTTTCTGCAAGTACTCTTTCAAAAATTATAAAAAGGTTATGCGATAGTTTCATTTTGTAAGAAAGAATGACTAAGATAAACATCATGTCAAACGATAGCAAATTGTTTCCATTAAGGAGGGTTTAATTACCAAATCTACGTCTCTGATGTCTTCCTTCTGTAGAAGGTGAGAATTGTTTCCTGAATCCAAAAGATAGTACTTGGGCTCTCCCAATAACTAAAAAGTGTAGCATGCCTGAATCTATCTGGGGTTCACGGTCGTCGAGGAAATGGATCGGAAAAAAGAGGGATTCTAGTTATAAAATATCTAATGAAACCGTCACTGGAATTGAGATCTTATTCAAAGAGAAAGATATCAAATATCTGGAGTTTCTTTTTGTATATTATATGGATCATTCGATCCGCAAGGACCATGATTGGGAATTATTTGATTACCTCTCTCTCTCTCTTGTTCAGAAATATCGTAATGAAAGGAACATAGGAGTTTGTCGCTAGGTATTTGACCATATGGGATTGTCTAGTTCACTAAAATTCCCCTAGAGGATGATAAGGCTAAGTGGAGCGAAAAAGGGCTTTCCATGAGATGGGAAATGAAAACCCCCACACGAGGTTTTTTGAAATAAAAGGGAGCAATAACCACTTTCTTGTTCTATCAAGAGGGCGGTATTGCTCCATAAAGCCCCTTATGCCCACACCCCAATCGCGCCCAGCCCCGGAGGAATATGTGCATCTAAAAGATCTTTCATGCTTGCAATTATTTTACAAAAGTTATATCCTCTTAACCTCAAAATATACCCAAATTTCATATATTTGCATATCTGAAACTTTTATTTTCATCCCACTCAGATCTTCGATAATGTATTCCAACCTAGACAATAACGACATTAGAATTGTACATATGGACTGCATGAAAGCAATATATTACGATATATCATCTCATTTTTATCACACATATTAAGTCCCACTCAATTTTGTGTGCTACCGTATTCATGTATATGTAAAAAATAATATTTAACGAGAATAAGGTATATGTGCAATAGCTAATGCTATAAGAAATAGTAAACGTATTGTTCTTGTTACTGCTTTTTTAGCCCTAGTAGCACCATTTCTCCCAAGTCATAAACAGACATCCTCACTTTGATGGGTCAACCCGGTCATATGACCCTTTTTTATTACCTATAAGTTTACAATCTTAATTAAATGTTGGGCTTATTCACTGTGCTTTCATTGTGTTTCTCAGGACCCACGTAAAAGTCTCTTTGCATACCTTGGGCTTAGTCACGGTTCATTCATTGTTGAATCCTATCCATATGTAACAAAGATCCAATTGATTGAGAAGATTATTGAAAATGTATTTATTCGTCTGACACTGTACATGTCCACTTAGCATTATTTCACGCATTTTCAGTTATAGTGTTAAACATTCAAAACCTTTATATATCCTTTGCGGCGAGTGTAGAGGCATAACATGTTTTAAATCTACAACATGCGTATAATAGATGCAACAGAGACAGTCATTGCACCTTATTTGGGTTTAGCGTTTAGGGTTATGCAATAGAAGCAGTCATTGCACCTTATTTAGGTTTAGGGTTTAAGGTTATGCAATAGAAACAGTCATTCCACCTTCTTTGGGTCTTTATTCACAGGCGTGACACTTATAAGACTTCTTTGCAAGCAACATTCTTCATGCACACTCCCTGCATGTTGTCAATCGTTCCTTTTTTAACCAACATCTTTGTTGCTTCCTTTGATGTTCCTCTAAACAATGCACGTATAGTGCCCAGGACTAAATACATGATCAGGCAGGTAGATCCCCACATTAGGTATTGTCTGACCCTGTGCTTTATTGATTGTTAAAGCAACACTGAGGCGCACTGGGAACTGATAACGAACCATCTCAAAAGGGAGAGAGATGCACTATAAGTTATTCTTAGTTTTATTTTAGGCAAGAACGTATTGCGCCCTTACGGTGTCTCGACATACCTTCAACATCTAGGTAGGTGTCATAAAGGTCTCGACATAATAGTGTTGCACCATTGCACAAACCTATTTGTCAATGTTCTTTAGCAGCATGACAAGGGAAACTTTTTTCAATCTCAAAACATGTGGGGGCTAACCACCCGGTGTAATGGAGTTGAGAAACTCTGGCTGTATAAAAGACGTGCGTCATTCTCAACTTTATCATATGAGTAGTGAATACGCTCATCCCTCAGATATTTTTGGATCGCTTTCTCGTTCAACATGTCCACATACCCATTTCGTGGCATCATTAGTGCACTCTCAGTCATTGCTTGTTAGTATGCAAACCTAAATTAAGAAAAAATACATAAATTAGTTTGTCGACTGACTGCAGTCCTTCACAATCTACAACCATGTTTGAATTAACCTCAATCATCTCATTAGCAATGGTGACCTCCTTCTCAATCCCATTCGTATCATGTCTACTTCTTTACTATGGATCATGTTTTCATAGGTGTAACACTCCAAGCCTGAGGCTAGTTTTATGGTTAAAAAAAAAATTTGTTGATTTTTTTTATTGGACCTTTAGCAACAAATGGGTAACAATTACACATTATGATCCTTAGGAAAAAATTTTAGAAGCCACAAGTTATAATTTAACGATAGGAGTTATAAGTGATAATACCGATTTAGGTCTTTAGTGACAATTAGTGTAAATAATATTATAGAGATTGTTGGGAAGTTATTTTTTTAAAATACTTAACATTGACATATTTTTAGCGACGAATTATCTACCTCAACATTCGATATACGTTTAGCAACAATAAATTTTATTTTTATTATCGGTGCGCTTATTAGCGACGGTTTGTGAAACGAGATAGCATATCAACCCGTTAATAATTTTTCTAGCACATAAATTATTGTTAATATTTATTTTGGACCATTTTTCGATAATAAAAGTTTCGGGTAAAAACTAGAATAACTAGAGCTTAGGGGCTTTGTGGTAATATTTCCAACTTAGGGTTCTACTATATATGAATATATATCGATGGGGCAGCCGTCCAAGGCTCCAGTTTAGCTACATATGAACAACTTTGATGAGAGAAGGAGAGATAACGAGGTAGAAAAGAGGAAGGATCGAAGAGATGAATCTTTCCGGCGATCGAGTAAAGTTTTCCGGTAAGTCTTCTAACCCTTTTTCTCTATGTTTATTTAATAGTTTTAAGGAGCTATTGCCGTGAGTTGGAGTGTGTTGGCGCTGCGTGAGGAATCTATGAAAAGAGGGAACTTTGCCGAGTGTTTAGTGTGCATTTTGGGCTGCCGTGTGTGTGGGACGAAAAGAGGTACGGTTTGTGTAGTCATGTTTCGGGTGAGGGTGGGCTGATTTCAGATTTTAGTGATGGACCTTGTAGTTCTGAGCATGAAAGGTTGAGTGATTCATGTGGTGTTTGTATGTTGAAAAAGGAGTTTACGACACAGATTTCCGGGTGTGTAATGGGTTATGCATAATATGCATATCTGTGTATGGAATGAGGGGGATTTCATTGGGAGAGAGACAGTTTTAACTGATGTGGAAAAGGGGTAGTGAAATATATGTATGTGTGTGTGTTGGAAAGAAAAACAGATGAGAAAGAGGAGGATAGACCCACTGCCGTGAGGCAGTGGGCTTGAGAGATGCAAAATAGGCAGTGGGCATGTGTGGATGCGTATCTTTTGGTTTCTCTGAAAGAATGGAAAAATAGGGCTTTGAGGCAGTGGAATCTATGATGGCTAACAAGTCATGGGTGTTGAGCACATTATTTTTGTGGACTAAGCACAAACACAAATGTATAGGCTCTTAAGATATGTTGTATAGCCATGAAATCTGTGGGTATTTAAGAGCAGCTATGACTGCCGACAGTGTGTGAGTGTTCTGGGTTTTGGACAGCAGAGAAGAAGAAGAAGGAGGTTCAACAGTGATGGGTCTCACCAGCAAAGGTGGTACACTGTGCATGAACAGTTGTACCACGTGGCTGTTGGGTATTGTAAGCTTGTCCAAAAATTTTGAAAATTTACAGGATGGGTTATAGTACAATATTAGAATTTCTGTGAAAATTTCATATTTTTCTGATATTGTTTGTTATTTTTAATATATTCACAAGTGCAGCTATTCTAAAATTTGTTTTGAGCATTTATAACTAATATTAAATTCTGAAAAAATTACATAAATGCTTTTATAGTTAAAGAAAACTCAGGTTAAGTTTCATAAACTTCTGAGTTGATTTAGTACCATAACATGTATCGCATATGATTTAATGAAATGAATGATTTTAAAATGGTTTCGGTGCTTTTTAAGTTCCAATTTTAATTTATGTATTTTTCTTATATGTTGTTAGGATATCATGAAAATTATGGGACTTTGATTTGAGTTAGAAGAATTAATTGTTATTTTTGGGCTTTTTCTGGTATTTAAAAAAATTATTTTTATTCAAAAATATTCAAAAACAAAAAATCAGAAAATTCATATTCTTACTTATTATGTTGTTTAAAGCAAGAAATTTTCTTATAAGCATTTATTATGAAGTTTGGGATGTCTTAATGCTTTACGGGGCATGAGTAGTTATCGGTTAAGTTGTCTGTCCGAGGGATCCGTTTTGTTTTAGGTTAGATTGAGAGTGTCGGAACGAGTGGAATTTAAGAAAGTAGCTTGGAGTTCATAGTATATGAGACTAGATTGTATTCTGATTCTTAAATTGTCAATTTAGGTTAACTCGAGGGTTTTGAACAAGTTGAATAGCAGTGCATAGCTTGGATTAAGGTAAGGAATTATATCCGAACCTTATTTTGTTATTCTGTTTTCAAATGTTAAAATAACAGTTTTACAAAATACATTGTTTGTTGATTTTTATGATTGTATAAAAGATGTTTGAAACTGTCTATGAAACCCTAATTTGAGCCTGATAGCGATCGTTTGGATTCATTATTCTCATCTGTTTATTTAATTCAATCATTATAAAAATATTTGAATTGTTTTTAAATTCCTTGAGTATTAACATGAGTTAGTAAACCTGGGAGTTATAAGGATGATCTGTATTGTTGGAGTTATAAGGATGGTCTTTTTGTTGGGTTAAACTAGTACCTAGATGGACTAGTCAGTGTACATATGCATATGTAAATCGTTTCGAGTACTGCCGAGGTGGCTTTACTATAGTGTACTGCTCATGTTCAATGTTTCCAGTTTTCTGGTTTATTGTACCTGAAGTGTTTCAAAATGATTATTGATTTATGAGATTGAGTTGATACTCATCCCTATGTTTATATTGAAATGATGTGGTTTTCTTTAAAAACTCTATTAAAATTATAATTTAATTGTATAAAGAAAATCATTTGAATCGCTCTGTTATTTGGTTTAAATGTAAAACCGTTGTAAGACCCCAAATAATATATAATTGATTATTTTAATTCTTAGGCTACTTTTGAAATTTTAATAATATTTTGGAATTCTTTTTTAAATAAGTAACATATCTTTAGGGGCCTTTGGAGTTATTTACCAAGTTTAGAGAAATAAAAAGATTGATTAGGTTGTGTTTTATCGATAAATTGAGTTTGGGTCTTTCAGAAAGAGGAGAAGAAAGAGAAAATTAGGGCTTGAAGATTTCAACCTTCTACTCACAATTGGTAAGTGATCGATCCTAAACCTTAATCAAAATATAATTGAGTTGAAGATTTTAATCTTAGTGGTTGATTTTCTTAATTAGGTTTGATACTTTCAGAAGGTTAAACAACTTTGCGAATCTCGTAGCGTGAATTGAGGTAAGGGTTTCATGTACAAATCTGCATCATATCATTATGTCACGGTATTTCGATTTTAAATCAAAATATATCTTTTATCAAAATTATCGTTGTTTACTTGGATGATTGTATTTTTTTTGTTTTTATCGAATTAGTACCGTACCCGTCTCAGATTGAATTAATACTGTACCCATCTCAGAATTTTTTATCATTACTCGTTTGCTGCCGCTATTTTAACCCGTTTAGCCATATTGTGCAGTTCCAATTTCTTTTCCTTTCTTTGTACGGTGGTTGCCCAGTAATATTCTGAAATCTGAAAACACATCATTGCACCATCATTAATTGCTTCAAGGACGTTCAAATTCTTTGGTTAAAAGAACAAGGGAAAATTAGGAAATGAGGGGTTTTAGGAATAAATATTTGTGAAAGGTGGGATTCTTTTGAAAACTTAAGAAAAAGTGGGGTGACTTTTCAAAATTTCTGAACAAGGGGTACACTTAAGAAAAATGGGTTTTTGAAATCAATTAATTTGGCCTTCCCAGATTACCCTTCCTGCCAAAATCGTTGACCTCTGTTCTGGTACAAGTCATTTTCTGCAAAAATACAAGTATGGTTATGCGAAACATTTGTCAGTTTGTGCAGATATTCAAGTCGCAACTAATGTAATACTAACTTTGTCTAAGAAAAGAGCTTACATCGGAGCACCTAAAAGATTTGCCTAGTATGAACATGGTGGGGTATAATACACATAGATCTTGAAATTCATCTACACCTAAATATGATAAAGGATCCAAGTTTTTTCCCTTCTTCAGAATTTGCAAATACTAGGCAGACATTAGGAAGTTCATTAATGGGTGTTTCGTGAGTGTCAATATTACTAAAAGAACTACACCTAATTGCTTTCATTCTAGTGCTTGCAAATTTTAATCAAATGTCAATTCTCAATTCTCCCTCACTAGCACAAATTACTTCAAATAAAACAGTAACAATAAACTTATAAATGTCAGGTCAATTGAAGGCTAAAAGTAGGGAGCCCTGTGTTAACTTACTTCCTCCATAAGACCCACCAAATACCACAACAGGTGATGTTTCGGATGATAAATTCTGCTTCAAACTCCTTATCGGCACTGCAAAGTCAGCTAAAGCTTGCTATGATTCAATAGCCCAAGGTCTTGGCACATTTGTAGGAGTCATTCCCGAATGGCATTGATTCTTCGTAAAACCTATGCTGAAAAAACACTCAGACAAATCCCATTAGTACTCTAACTACTTTTGATCATCACTCAACCAAAGAAACTGTTTCCAAGAACACCCAGATGAGGTTTTATCTAAATTTATATCTTTTCCTGAACTGCAAATTTGTATTTCCTGAGATATTTTTAAGATGCATAAAACCATAGAGAGTTTTGTGGTAATACTTCAATGAAGACCAATAGCGCTTGAAATTTTGGAGCAATGTCAAGCATAAAACTAGTATTGCCAGCAAACCATTCAATGTTCCCTTCATCTCCACTATAGACAAAAGTTGGTGCTCCACGGTGCCAATAATAATCACTGGTAAGACACTTTTGGTAGAAGATTTTGGAGCTCTTGGATTGGAATGTGAAGTGGTCTAAAACTTGGGGGAAAAAATAGGTTTTGTATAAAAATATTGGTTCTGTTTTGTTGGCTTGTTTTGCAAGTGAAGTTTGATAGGCATTAGCGAGAAAATATGTTGGCATTGATTCAAGATCTATGTATATTGTACCCCACCATGTTCATACTAGGTATAACTTTTGGTGCTCTAATAAAAGCCCTTCCCTTAGGTAAAGTTAGTATTTGTATTAGTTGGAAGAGAAGAAATGACTTGAATATCTGTACAAACTGACGAGTGTTTTTGCATAACTGTTCTTGTATTCTTACAGAAAACGACTTGTACCAGAACCGGGGTCAACGATTTTGGCGGGAAGGGTAATCTAGGAAGACCAAATTAATTAATTTCAAAAAAACTCATTTTTTCTTAAGTGCACCCCTTGTTCAGAAATTTTAAAAATCACCCCCCACTTTTTCTTAAGTTTTGAAAAAAATCCCACCTTTCACAAACATTTATTCCCAAATCCCCTCTTTTCCTAATTTTCCCAAAGAACAACAGCCATGCAATGGAAAAAGTGGCTTTGCCACGTGTCACTTTTTAGTTGGTGCAATAATTTTGTCTTCCTTTTTACTCTCCGTATTGTTATTTTATAATTCCGTGCTTATACGGACTTGGTTTAAAGCGATTTTGCTTCCGTTGCACTCGTCTTTTTATACTCTTCGATTTGAGTATAAAATCAAGTATTTTCTGAAATCGTTAAGCTACCCTATTTGAAATACAAAGTTTTGATATTTTGCGGTTCTTATGCGTATGAGATATTTTGAAGTCTATCGGACCCCTTTGAATTGAACTAATGTTAGAACCTTCACGTGCTTAGGTTAACGTGGTGCCATGACATGATATGGCAATTGCTACCGGTATGCAACTTTGAACTTAGAACCTCCGTGTGCTTAGGTTAACGTGCTTTACAGTCACGTGTTACGTGATTGTATTGTTTTGATTATTAGTTCAATTATTTGATTATGACCTTTTGACTTTGATTCGACCTTTGATGGATTAATATCCTGTAATGAGATTTGTCGTGCCAAGATTAACTATCATCTTTGCACCTTGTTTTCATATGTTTCGTTTTGACTCAGCTACATATTATTGGATACCTGCGTTGTACTCTTTGGGTGTGTGCATGTGATCTTTACTGGGCTTTGTGCTCACCCAGCTTTCTCCTCCCATTTCAGGCAATTAAGCTGAGACATCAGTAGAGGAGTTATCTATAAGCATGAGTTAGAGTTGTTCTTTAATTGTAGACTCTTTTTAGTGACTTGAAAATGAGAACTTGTAATAGTTTGATTAAGTAGCTTTTGGTAACCCCAATGTTTGGGAAGTGATTATTGTTATTAGATTTCTGCTGCATTTATTAGACTTTGAGGATAAATACAAATGCTTTTGATTTGGGATACATTTAGAGGTCTGATTATCATTTTGAGGTTATGTTCTTGGTAAATTCTTTAGGTATTATATTTCTGGTAAGCAAGAATATTTTGAAATAGTATGTGTAGGTCCGCCTCCTGGTTGGGGCGTGACAACCGTCCAAATCATTTTTGTTGTTTAAATCTTTGATCAACCTTACTAGACTCTTAAAAGCTCACTCCTTTCCGCAGGTGACAACCAGCCGTAGGTTACCTGAATATGGATTAGAGCCGAGTGAAAGAGAGAAAAAGATTTAAAATTTTGGAATTGAATGTTAGAACCCCTGTGTAGGTGACTTTGTTAGTTTATTAATTATTCGGGTTTAAATTTAGTTTCCAAGTATGACTGTACACTAAGAGAAATACATTGATGGATGTTTTAGTTGCTCTGAAAGTTATGGTATTATTTGGAAAAAAAAATTAGGATAATATTGCTTAGTGAAATGATCAAGCGAGTGTTAACGTTCCGAAAATTTCGGGATGTTATAGTAGGCTAATTTCGGTGAATCTTTTAATACGACATAGATTGGAGAATAGTTAAATGATTCCTTGGAAAAGAACTCCTTGCCAACGGCTTAAACTTTTGACTGGGGAAGCAGCCTCCTCTTACACAAGTCTCCGAAATAGCCCATATCTGATTCACGGGAAAAACCTATGAATCATAAGCCCTTTTCAGGTTTCAGGCCTTCTTCAACTCGTAAGAGGTACTCGGCAAATTGTTCATCATTCCTCCTCTTCATGTTCTCCTTCAACCGAAGAACTTTGGCCCTGAACAATAAATATGATCTCACCATACACGCATCAATGATTTATGACTTTCTTAGTTTTAGCATAACCCGTAGAACTTGACGAAAACTACCACCCATAACCACTAACGCTCCCCCAAAAAAGAAAGATCAAAGCCAGTGATGTCTTGTATGGTTCCGTGAAGAGCTTCAAGGGCATATCTATGAGTCATTGTTACTTCATCTCAAATTAGGACCGAAGCCCGCCTCAATAATTCAGCTCTATCAAATTTTCTGCTAATTGAGCAAACAGATGAAGCCTCTGGAGCTAGTAGCAGCTTGAACACAAACTGTGCTGTTGTACCTTTAGGAATAATATTGTTGTTATTCCAGAAGATGCCATTGCAATTACAATGTTACCATTGCTTCTAATTTTGCTAGAGGGCGCGGTGAAGATATGTATTTTCTATTTCTCCTAAGTCATTAACAAAATATATTACACACTTATTGCGCTCAATCATTCCCATGATAGCATCGCATGTACACTTTCGGTCATTATTAAGTGTACCAACAAAGTCCTAGTCTTCCTGCAAATGACAATAGATAGCTGATCTTATATTATTTTGGAATTCTAGCACTATTATCAAAATCTCATCTCATTCTTGAGAGATCAAACTCTACAACAATGGATGGATTACAAACAATGTTGAATGGGATTAATCCAAACGTAAAAGGGTTTCGAATTGTTCAAGATGTGATGAGTCAACACAATGTACCAAATTTTGCATGTTCAGCTCATACACTCTAGAGATGAAAGACAATATGTTACGCAGACAGCTGCAGAAGTTGCAGCACTAATTATAAGCGGCGATAGTGGATCTATATCACATTGTGAAGTTGTCTATAAAAGCGATGGGACGCTGAGTCGCATTAATGAAGCACATCCATCTTATATGCCTTTGCAGTACCTATTATTATTTTCGTATGGCACAAATAGTTGGCATACGAGTATACGGCGGACTTCTGAAACAAGCACCACATGAGAAAGGGTGCCGATGAGAGAGTTTTATGCTTTCCAACTGCAACACAGAGAACGTGAAGTGAAGACGCTTCTCTAAGGCAGACGGTTGTTCCAGCATTTTGTTGTTGATTGCTATGCAGTAATTGAACATAGGAGATTGTTTTATATCAGGACCATCAGAAGGAGTTGCGGGCTGACTTATATCAGAGTGCAGAGGTTGCAATTGTCGCTGAAGATGTTGAAGCAGCAACCGTAGGATAGAGATTTATTCTACCATCTTCATTCTATGGTGGTCCACGAAACATGGTGCAACATTACCAAGATGTGATGGTAACATGCAAACTCTGGGATATCCAGATCTTTTTATTACATTCATAACCAATTCTAGCCAGCCACAAATACAACAGGACCTTGGATGGCTAGAAGGTCAGCGCACAAGAGATAGACCTGATATAGCTGCCAGAGTTTTTAGAATAAAACAAAGGTAACTAATGGATTATTTAAAGGAGAAAAAGATATCCGGGACAGTAATTGTAGATACTTTAAGCCCACCGTCCCTTTATTACAACCTTCCTTTAGAATGTATATAGTCTATAAACGCATATGTTGACACAATTTTGTGCGTGTAAAAAGATATTTCTGTCACAGAGTTCCCAAAACGTGGACTCCACATTCTCATATAATACTTACTCTGGCCCCTGGAGACAAACCAATGTCCGTTGAAGACATTGATGATATCATGTGTTAAAATACCTGATAAAGATACCAACCCACTGGCATATGAAACTGTTGTTCAATGCATGATACATGGCCCTTGTGGCGCTTTAAATCCAAACGCTCTGTGCATGTTCAACGACAGATGCTCAAAGAACTATCGAAAGAGATTTTGTAATGAGACGACAATAGATGAAAATGGATTCGCATGGTACAGGCATAAGAACGATGGAAGGAAGGTTGTAATAAATGGACACAATAGACAATACATGGGTCGTCCCGTATAATCACACTTGCATTGTCTGTTTTTATAATAAATGTCAAGCGTTGTGTGCAGGAAGAGGTGGTGAAGTGTTTGTTCAAATATGTTACTAAAGGTCATGATAATGCAACAATGTTCATTCAAGATAATGCTACGATTCAAGATGGTGGAGGACAACGACAAGGTGGCATTGTAGATGAGGTGAAGTATTATTTAGATTGTCGGCACGTGTCAGCAATTGAAGTATGTTGGAGGATATTCGAGTTTGAGTTACAAAAACAATACCCAGCTATTATGCGACTTCAATACCATCTCCCAAACCAACAATTCATGACATTTGAGAGCAACGATCATCTTTACCAAGTCATTAATCATCTGGGCGTACATGATACATTGTTAACAAAGTGGTTTGAAGCTAACAGAAGATATCCAGAGGCGAAGGCTTTGACTTACATGGATTTCCCATTTGAGTGGACGTGAAAAACAGAGGGTAATAGCAAAAGATGGAAAAAAGAAAAAATGAACACTATCTTGGTCGACTTCCTTACGCATGCCCAAACTCTAGCGAGCAGTACTATCTTAGAATGCTTTTGCATAAGGTTCAAGTTACGAATATTGGGACAACATCACAACTGTTAATGGGGTCCAAATCAGCTTGCGCAAAAATGGGTTGTTAGATGATGACAACGAGTGGCACAATGCATTGTCTAAGGCAACAACTTGGGCATTTGCAAGAAAACTTTGTAACTTATATTGTACGATGTTAATGTTTTGTCAAGTCACAAATCCAATAGAGCTTTGGGAGCGCCATTGGAGAGATCTCACGGATGATTTGGTCTACAATATGTGGCGTGAAACGGGAAACATCAATATTCGTGTCAGAGACAAAGAACGAAAAGAATTGGGATAGGTGGAGATTGAGTTCATACTAAATAAGATTGGTAGATCTCTTAGAGAGTTCCCACCTATGTCTTTGCCTGATGCACAAGCTTTTAACTTAATAACGAACAGAGTTATTAGAGAAGCTCTAGACTACTATAGCCTAGAAGAACGCCACCTATTTGAGACATTGTTTTCCACTTTAAATACTGAACAGTGCTCAGTTTTTGATGCAGTAATGGAGGCATATGAAGACAAGTCGTGGGTTATTCTTTGTGCATGGTAGTGGCGGAATTGGGAAAACACATTTGTAAAGAATGGTTATTGCAAAGATGAGGCAAGAGAAAAAAAATTGTTCTTTTAGTGGCATCATCTGGCATTGCTGCGCTTCTACTACCAAATGGAAAAAATCTACATGGCTTCTTCAAAGTTCTACTATCTCTTGATGAATTCTCATCTTGCCCAATCAATTGCGAAAGTAAACTTCCAAGTTTAATAAGAGAAGCATCGTTGATCATATGGGATAAGGCACCAATTATGCATCGCTATGGATTTGAGGTTGTTGATCGTATTTTAAAAGATATTCTACAGGGAAACGACTCAGGCTCGAGCGAGCATATTTTTGGCAAAAAGTTAGTTGTACTTGAAGGTGATTTTAGACAAACGCTGCCACTTGTTTGAACAGGTGGACGTCAAGCCACAGTGGCAGCTTCATTGCTCGAATCAACAATTTGGAACCATTGTCGTGTGATGCATCTACGAACAAATATGCGCGTCATGGGATAAACACGCTCCGAGGAGTCTAGGAATGAGTTATCTGAGTTTGCCGATTGGGCGATGAAGATAGGTGATAGAAAATTGCCACAAACTTCTTGATGGAGGTGAGACGAATTAAATACGCATCCCGAATAAGTTTTGATTCAAAATGGCCAAAATGCAATATGTCAGCTCATAGATGCAACTTATCCAGATTTTGGGTCACGGTATTGTGATTTTGATTATCTAAAAAAGCGTGGTATCCTGACCAAAGATTACTGATGTAGATGAAATGAATGGAAAAATATTGTCTATGATTCCTGGAGAAAGTAGAACCTATTTAAGTGTGAATACATTGTATGAGCACGAGACCAATGATTTAGACCAAAACCTAAATCCAACAGAAGTGTTGCACACAATCTCTTATCCAGGACTGTCAGGTCATTCTTTAGAACTCAAAAAAGGTGCATCACTGATACTTCTGTGAAACCTCAACCAGTCCATGGGATTGTATAATGGAACGCGTCTCATAGTTAAAAAAAAATTGGTGATAGAGTCATTGAGGCGCAGGTCATTACAGGTTCAAACTGTTGCGACACTATTTTAATCCCGTGTATTATTTTGTCACCTACTATTGAACAAACATCACTTCCACTAAGCTTGTGATCTCTTTCTGCTAAACCAATTTGGTCGATGATATATGTATATGTCAACTAAGCTTCTTTCTATATTTTGCTGAATTTAATGTAATACTTAGCTTCTGTGGACGTGTTTGACTATTTTATTCATTTTATTTTCCCCATGTGTTTATCTTCACCAATACTAACAATAATGTCCTGTTCAATGTTCTCATTATTTTGAAAAACAAAATTACAGGAGAAGGGCTTACCAGATATACACCTTTCACGTTTCTTAATCCACTCGAATTAAGATGAAATGTGAAGGTTCAACTGGTCAGAATGATTATTCTTTGTGGGCACAATCGACGAAATCAGGCGTACAAGAATTTCAAGGTGTTATTTGTTGATGAACAGTTGAACACCATTAAAGTAAATCATTTAACAGTTTTTTGAATAATAGTACTCACATTCAATTCAGTAGGGTGATGCTATGCAAGGGATGATAGCTACGAGTGAAGTGAATTATTTTGATGAGCATCTTAATGAGGGCAAAATTTATTTTATGAAAGGAGTTCAGATATATCCTACTAATACAAGGTACAACTTGGTACCTCATGAGTATCATTTATAACTTATGGAGGACACCGTTGTTGAGCCCATTCTTGATCATTGCGATACAATACCACTTCGCAAGTTTTTCTTAGTTGAATTACTTGACATAGGTCAATTGTTAAGCGGGATTACACCTTGATAGGTATGTAGCGTTGAATTTTTAATATTACATCATATTATCAAATATAAAGCACAGACACTAACACGACTGTCTACATTTGTAGATGTTATTGGTTTAGTGGTATCTGTCACGGAATGCCAAATTACACAACGCGATGATACACCAAAAAGAGATATTGTGCTCATTGATTCGAGGTTCGTTCCTTAAATTACTCTTACTTTTATTGAGTTGTTTATTTTATGAATCCCATAGAGTTTTACGACAACTTCTGAGCTAAGTTTGTCTTGAAAATAAAAAAGTATGACTTCAGTTGGACTTACTCTCTCGGGAAAACTTGCAACTGTAGAGGGGAAGAACATGTTCAAGAATGTGGCGAACGACATCACATTAATTGTCACGAGTGTATATGTTAGAGAGTGCGAAGGTAGATGCATATTCACTTTTACTCTAGCATAAATTTAGGATTTACAAAATATGCATTATAATCATCAAATATATGCAGGATTAAGTATATTGTCTAACAGCTTCAACAACTTCTATATCAACATCAAACATGAAGCTACGACTCAATCAGCAAGTCGCAGGAAAATTTTTGGCTTACGTGACATTTTCTTTATTGAATTTATTCCTTATTTTAGTTACACATATCAGTGACATAATGAATGTGGTGTGTAGGTTTCATGAAGATCAGCATGCAAAACAATTGGTACACTAGAATAGGAACAAATGGCTTATGTGTAGCACGTTGATTGATGATTTCAAACTCAAAGAGAGTGCGGGATTTGGCACCAAGGACAAATGTAATGCAATGTACTAAAGATGGCATATTTCATTTCTCAATTTACAATTTACAATGTTTACTAATGAAAAAGCATAATTGTGTAGGTCAAACACTTTCACATAACAGCACGTATCGAATTTATCGACATGGAGAATATTTGATATGATTTGTGTGTGACATGTCTGAACAAGGTGAAATACTAGGATGGTCGGGGATATGCGGTACATGCACCGGAAAAGAAGTACAAGTTATGCCTGTGTTTGTATCAAACATTGGGTATTTACAGTATATGAGTTAATGTATTAGCTGACTAATCGTTGTTGGTGTTCTTAAAACAAGTACAAACTGCACATTGTAGTGTTTGATTCAAGCGGAAGTAAGCAACCCATTCTCTCAAATAAGCAAGCCGAGTATATTCTACAGTGTCTAGCATCCCAACTATGAAACTTGAAGAAAAAGTCCATTTAATAGCAACACGTCTTCCATATTTTAACTTAATTGACATCTGATGTGTTTAAAATCTTAATGGTTGTGGAATTATGGAGATGACATGTTACAAGAGTACGTGGAGTTGCTACAGGACGAGATGTATTCATTCATAGTCTGGGCACCAAGAAACGCATATGAAAATGCATATCCTACATTTGTAGCATGGGTACTAAGGTTGAATTGGGAGGAAGAATGTGTGCATGGATGGGACATGTTTCATGACGAGAAGCAAGAAGCGTAAGTAGAAGTAGAAACATTATAAAGTCATTTCATACATGACTAGCATTTATCTAGGACATCTACTAATTAGACCTACAATATTGGGCAGGAATGCCGAGAAGAAGCTGTTGCACAAGGACATTTTGTTCAAGAATTAGCAAAAGAAATTGGAAAATGATGAAGAACTAATCTCTGCTACACTTTAACACCTATGTAAGGAACTAGATTTTCAACTCCGGAATTTGAGCCAGAAGATGATATCAGATTGAATGATTGTATTGTTTATGAGCTACCAAACTCTATGAACAAATGGACTCTTGCAATGGAACCTGGACAATTACATGTTAATCAGTTTTCTCTGGGTAACGAGAAGCGGCTTTTTATATCGGAGGAATTAGCTGATGATGGTCCGTATGGAAAGAAGAACAGAGCCATTTCATCTTCTAAACCGTCTGCCACTTCATCAGGTTACACTTATACTCAACCATTGACTATGAAAGCTATTCTTTATCCTGATCATGCATGCCATCTCTTAGTACTTGTGACAATATCTTTGTTTGCTTATAACCGAAAAAAGAGAATTTTCTCGGACAATGTATTGGGATTAGGAGTTTTTGATTCCCATGGGCAACGAAAAAATCTAAATGGGTTGATGAATAATGGCTTTGCTTCATCGCCGGTTAACTTAGTTAAACCGTGGTTTTGGACTTCGATCCATTCGGAGATGCATAGGCAGGGTCTCTCTCCTTGGATCAAACGCCGCAAGCATTTGTCTGGTTGGCCTGTCCAACCTGATTTTCATGAGCTTATTAAGCGCGAAATGCTTGAAATCTTTCATTTGGACCGGATGTTTCCACCTTGCTGTGGACAGAAAAGAAACCGGTTAATCCATGATAATCCCTTTTGGCCTCGATCTGAGGTGTCTTCAAGATGGTTTTTGGGTGTTGTACCAAAACAACCCCTTCACCGTCAATGATACAACTGAGCTGGAACTGTCGAGGGCTAGGTCATGCCCTTTCAGTTCATGCAGCTCTAAAGATGACCCGGCAATATAGGCCGATGTGTATTTTCCTCCAAGAAACTAAATCTAGTGTGGATTCGGTTTCGTCAAGATTTTTGAAACTCGCGTTTACATCCTATATTGGCGTTGAATCTGGTTGAGTTCTGGGTACAAAAGGTGGCTTGTGGGTTGGATGGACAGATAAACTAAAAGGCTCTGCTCTACACAGAGACAAGAATTGTATCTTGGTGTCTTTCCAACTCAGTGGTGGAGAGGCTTGGATTTCGGCCTTTTATTTATTTGCACCCTCAATTAGCTAAAAGGAAAGCAACATGGGACCGTATTTCTGAAGTATTGGATCGCTACAGCCTTCCCCTCCTTCTTATAGGTGACTTTAATCAAGTTTTGTTGCCATCTGACAAGTCTGGACCTCATTCTCTATCCACTCATGGTCACGAATTACTAGTATATTTCATTTTATTGCACCAATTAATTGCTCTCAAGTGGGTTGGTCCCACTTTTACTTGGACCAATAACCTTCAAAATCAAGCCTCTAACTATAAGCGTATAGATCGTGGATTTGCAAATCCAGCTTGGATTTCTTTGTTCCCTATGGCTACTTTAACAAATCTAGGCATTCAATCTTCTGACCATGCCCCAATCCTCCTTGGTACAAATCCCCTACTTTCTCTGGGACATCGACCTAAACAGTTTGAAGCTATGTGGTTAAAACATCCTATGGGAAAATTGTTCATCTTTAATGCCTGGCAAAACCCAGTATAGGGATCCCCTTATACAAGCTTGCTACCTAGGGATCAATGATGATGAGAGATATGGCCAGTTGGAACAAAGACTGTTTTGGTCATTTGGAAACCCAAATTAAAGATACTATGGCTCATATCATACATTACCAATCTTGTCTTCCTTGCGTGGAGTCCCAACTCTTTGAAAAACAAGCCCGGCAAAAGTTAGAATGGTTGATGGAGTGTGAAGAAATTTTTTGGGCACAGAAAGCTAAGTTGAAGTGGCTGCAACTCGGGGACCGCAATAACAAATTTTTCCATACCTCTACTCTTATTCGGTGAAATCATAATCGCATGTCTGCCATTACCGATGAGCATGATGTCACCCATAACTCACAGCCTACCATTGTTCAGTGCTTTCTTACTTCAAAAAGATTTTTGATTCTCAAACTATAAGTACGGGATTAATTCCAAATGAATCTTTGGCGGAGGGTATTTCTCGACAATTATCTGAATCTCAATGGAATTTTCTTGCGAGATCATTCATAGCCAAGGAAATTCGTGAAGCGCTCTTTCAAATGAAGCCTCTCAAAGCCCCGGGACCAGACGGTATCCCTGCTATTGTATACCAGCAATGTTGGGATTTTATGGGAAGACCAATAACGGCGGTCTACCTGTCCTTTCTTCAATCTGGTCAAAAGCTCAGAGTAACTAATAAAGCCTTTATTGTGCTTATACCGAAATGCAAGGACCCGAAGACTCCTAGTGATTTTCGGCCTATTAGTCTATGCAGCACCATTTACAAGATTATTTCTAAAACCATTGCTAACCGGTTAAAAGGTGTACTGAACGATCTTGTCTCCTCGTACCAGAATGCCTTTGTTGCAAACCGTCACATTGTTGATAATATCCTTATCACCCAAGAATTGACGAACAAAATCAGAGGGACAACTAAAGCGAAAGTGGGGCTCAGCGTCATCAAAATGGACATGAGTAGGGCTTATGACAGAATAGGCTGGACTTTTCTGGAGACTGTCCTCAAAAAGATGTTGTTTCCAACTCATATTACCAAGCTCATTATGAGCTGTGTCTCTATAGTCTCTTATGAAATACTCAATAATGGATCGCCCTCCCCTCGTTTCCAACCGAATTGCGAACTCAGACAAAGGGATCCGATATCTCCGTACCTCTTCATACTCTGTGCGGAAGCACTTTCTGCTGCTTTGGAAAAAGCTCAACAACGAAACTAGTGCCTGGGATTAAGGCTGGGCATCGGAGCCCGGAGATTAATCACCTCTTCTTCGCTGATGATGCTATAATATTCACTAAGATCACAGACCAATCTATTTCTTCTATCAAAAATATATTAAATCGATACTGTGAAGAATCAGGACAACAAATCAATATGAAGAAATCAGCTATATCTTTGAGCCCTAACTCTAGCCTAGCAGCTCATTTAAATATACGCCGGCAGGCAAATGATTTTGGAAAGTACCTGGGAGGAAATCTGGATATTATCATCAAAAGGAAAGAATTCTTCATGGACCTGGTGGATAGAATCAGAGATCATTGTGCTTCCTGGAAGGGGTTGTTTTTGAATAAAGCTGGACGGGCAACCCTCATTAAATCTGTTTTAAATTCTGTCCTTATCTACCACATGCAATTTTGTAACTTCCCAAATCATGTCTGTCACTAAATTGGTTCGCTGCTCGGAAACTTCTGGTGGTCGGGCAAGGAAAATTATAATGGGGTACACTGGGTAAATTGGTTTGCATTGTGTGGACCCCACGAGTTTGGAGGGCTAGATTTTAAGAATATGCGGCTTTTGAATAATGCCTTGCTTGCCAAAGTCGCCTAGAGAATATGTGTTCCCTGATACCCTAATTGCTCGAGTATTTTGAGGAAAGTACTGCGCGAATGAAGGGTCTCCGTTGGCAGGTTGGCAACGGTACGAGGATAAATATTTGGAACGATCATACCCAACTTGCCCAGGGTGACCCCAATAAATCAAACACCGAATTACCGGCCGTGTCATCTGGTGAGTGATCTTATTCAAGATGGTGCTTAGGATCAAGATAAGATTAATAGGTTGTTTATACCTGAGATCGGTCATCAAATTAAGGTCATCCATATTGCGACCTCTGAGTTTGAGGACCAACTAGTATGGGGGCATACCACGGATGGGAATTTCATCGTAGCATCAGCTTATCAAATGTTATATTGTCGACGATCGAATATGTTAAATCTGCTTTCAAATTCTCCTTCTCAGCAGCCTCCTTACCAATATGTCGTTTGGAAGAATCTAGGGAAGCTCAAATCGCCGCTAAAAATTAATTTCCTTATCTTGCAAATCTTCTGGGATCGGCTCCCACTTGCTTCAATTCTTTATAAGCGTAACATCCTCCTGACTAATCTTTGTCCCTTATGCAGCGCTTGTCCGGAGACTACGCAACATATTTTCCTCACTTGCCCCTCGGACCGACCAATCTGGTTTGGAATACCACTTGGTATTCGGGTGGAAGATGCTGGTAACACATTAAAGGAGTGGCTCATCGCTTGGATTACCCCTACATCAGCCCATGCTCTGACTCTGAACTGGCACACACTCTTTTACTTCTTTGTTACCGTATGGTCTATTTGGATACACAAGAATAACGTAGTCTTTTGACAAATTCCTTTCTCCCCCATGTCAGTAACACGCCAAATACTTCACCTCTCTAACTTCATTGCCACATATTCACAAACGTTACCAAACTCGCCTAGAAATTTGCCCCAACTGAATTGCACACCACAAGGGGGGTTTAGATCTTTTTTGGCTTCGCCTCGAAAAATTTCTATTCATACAGGCCCAATACCTTGTTCTTGTACAGTACCTATTCAGATCAAGTTGGTCTTTCATACACATTTTGACTCACAGCAGTTACGGGTTGGGATTGGCTTATCTTACTACCATAATAACATACGATGTGGATCTGCTGCCTTTTTCACCGCGTCGTCATATAGATATACTGCTTTATCACATGGACTATTACTTGCATCTTCTTGGGCTTTAAAAAAAAAAATCACATTTGTGTACTGACGGCATCTAATTTTCTCTTGAACCAGATGTCAGGATCTGAGGACATCGTTGATACGGTGGCCCTTATTATCTATGACTTTTACAATATAATGAATGAATTCCATCAGTATAATATCGATAGGGCAGACCCACAGCTCTAGAAGGAAGCACGATCCTTAGCTCTTTTTGCTTGTCAAGCACGCATGACTGTCTACCAGGATTGGGTAATTGACAATTTATGTAGCTAACTTGTGGTGTAATCGATGATAAAATTCTGTAGTGGGTAGTGTAATACCGACCTTTTGTTATTTGTGGCGGTGTGTATTATCTGTAAGACCATAAGGTCAAAACTCTCCTGTATCCGTTTCTATTTTGAATGCAATTCTCTTATTACCAAAAAAAAAAACATTTTGCATATTTTACTTCTAGGTTTGAGTACTTCTTTATTATGACATCGCTCTGTAATGTAGTTTGATCAAAGGTTAGGACATGATTATACTCCCTGTGCATAGCATAGTGTTTTAGCTAGTAATAATAAAGGGTATTTAAGAAACGAGGTCAACCTCCTTCAACCCATATGCATTTTTCGACATTCATTTGCCATAAATCATTCCCCGCCTATGAAACTGCCCTATACCCGCCTTCAACCACCCCCACCCCCATCGCATATTTGCTAGTTATACCCTACCTCCAAGCTCCAACCCCCACAATTGCTAATGGCATAATCGGCTTCGATCGAAAGGCGCACCATCAACGTTAGCATCAAGGTCGACGTCCATGGCTTTAGCGGATGTTATTGAAGGTCTTCATCGGTGCTGGTTTGAGAGTGACGGTGGAGTGGTGGGTAGTGGTGGTGGGCTCGGTGGTGGATGTTGGAGTGGGCACTGCCATTTTCTTCTCTTCCTCGGTTCCACACACATATTCGGGCATACAACCAAATTTTACACCCGTTGATGATTTTAGATCATATTTTACACATACAAATGCACCCCTCTGTCACCACCTCCCCTACGCTACCATCACCTCCCAACGCCCCCACCATCACCACCTTCCTAACGCTGCCATCACCATTTCCCGTCACCTAAGTCATCAACTCCAGCCAAACGCCATCGCAGTCCATTTTACCACCGCCCTTCACCCCACGACCTATTCTTATGTACTGAACTAACCACAAAGAAATCTATGCACCACTGTCTACCTCGCCATATCACCAGGCAGTTGCCCCTGGCACCATCACCCCACCATTAAGATCCCACTCAACCAATTTTACCACCATAATCCTTGCATTGTCGAGACAAGGAATCTCATAAATGAATCAAAGTGAAGCTGAAGTCAATTTGATTCCTTCGGTTAGTTGATTTGATTAGGATTTTTCGATTTTGCCAATGGAACATTGGGGTGGTGAGAGGTTTGGAGGTAATAAGTTTTCAAGAAATTAAGGGCTGGAGGTATTAATTTTGGTGCAAGAGAATATGGGTTTAGAGGGTTCAGTACAAGTATCTCTACTGTAGAAGGACTATATTGGTATCTGGGAAAAACTAGCTATATTAGTATTTGAAAAACTAGCTATATTAGTATATTTGAGAAAAACTATGTGACGACACGTGCCAAAAAATACACTATTTCAACGGATCAATAAGAGATAAACACGGCTAAAACAGTGTTTGATTCTTTATGCCACAGAGTATTCACCTTCCAAACTTAATGTACTTGACTGTAATTATATCCTAACCTTGGAAAATAGGCATAATTAAACCTTATAATATACGAATTATAGACATTCTTCTTTAATAGCATCATATTCACAAGATTAATAACGGCTAAATTAGTACGCATTGTATAATTTCAGAATTAATACTTAACATTCTTAACTCTACCTTATTGATATACTAAAGCTCTATCATATTTTCAATATAGTATTTGTAGCCCTTATTTAACGAACACAATCTTTTCTTCTTCTTTTTTTTCGGGGACGGGGCCTCGTGACTACGAAAAAATGCACAAATTAGTTGCAAGCTTAACTTTGCAAGATTAATCAGGCTAACTAGGGACTCCAGTGCAGCATAGAAACTGGTTCTAAGCATTCAAGTATTCTCTCCATGTTTTATGGGCTTGTTTCCCTCTTGATATATAGATAATCATAAAGTTTGTTTTCTTAGTCACAAGAGAGTATCATAACCAAAAGGATCAGATGACTACTACTACAACCTTATAGAAAGGTATATATCTGAATTCTAAGGCTGTGGTGAACAAAATCTGTACTCTTAATTACTAGAACCCTATCACAACCATAACCCTCAACTATGACAGACCAACCATACCGCATCACCAGGAATCTGTGTGTTTTAGAACCTTATGCTGTTTATAGAGCTCCATCTGGCCGATTTTACAAGAAATGTGGCAGCCTTTCTAATGGTTCAAGAGGTGAGACAAGGAATATATCTGCGAAGGTAAGAACTGGAAGGAGCAGTGCAGTGCTTGAAATTGTTAGTGAGGCTGCCTATCCGAATTTTCCATCCAGTGACAACTTCATTAAAGAAATGTAACACGAGTGTAACGTGTGTGATGAAGTTTTGGGATTAAAGTTCAGGAAGAAAAGAGAACAGAAGAAAGCCAAGAGAGGAGTAAAAAAATTCACATTATGCAATTGAATTGTACGACAGAGAACATCACAAGAGTACACTACCAAAAAGTTTGCTCATGCTCAACTTGTACAGGAGGAATGAAAACTCATACCAGCAAAGACCTTGGCAAGAGAATTGCCGATCAAACACCATTCAGCTTTCCATTCACGAACTGATGAACAATCCTCAATAAAGCCTATTCCAAATTGTGAATGAAGCCTCCTATGCTAGATCATGAACAAAGATAATGATCCGAGCATATTTTCCTTGATAAGAAGGATCACCGGGAGAAAAATATGCCTATCATGCGCATATTGACAGGGAAACACAAAAAGAAAGACTTGTTTTATTTTACCCTGTAATTTTTTTCCATTTTTTATTTCACATTTGAAGTCTACCTGCTTTATATCTCCCCCATTTCCTTTTTCATTTTTGACATCTGCAAGTATACCTTACTGTTCTTGCTTTTTATCCGGATGCAAGAAGTTGATGTAGCCATCAAAAGGCTTCACCAGATACAGAAACAGACACCTAGCAATACTATCATTATGTTCCACTTGAGCTGAAGCCTTCAAAAAAACTGAAAGCACTACTATAGTTAAGTATGTGTAAAAATAAACGTCAAGTTCATACCACTGCCAGATGACCGTAAAAGCAAGAGAGCTGATAACCCCCTAGATCAAGTTCATACAAGCTTGCTGTCGTGTCAAGGTTTAGGCCAAGTCCGTAATAAATTTGTCATTTTCTCAACGCAAAGAACCACTAAACACAAGACCACAAGAAAGCTATGCAAACAGTTAAACCACCTCCCAGCTCATCCGATCATTCGTACCTTGGCCACAATCTTTCAATAATATTTGTGGCCAGACCATGTTATTGGATGGGGCCATTAGTGCGACCTTTTATACTCTTCACAATGAGCCACCATGAATATTAGTCGATACTCCCTAAACGTAAATAAGATGGCCTCACCCATTTCTTTTCATATTCTCATAATCTTATTCAACTCGACCCTCTGACACTTAAGATGATGGAAATTAAGTTTTGGAAGGGTTACACGCGCGCGCGCACACACATATTCATACACTTTAACTAAATACCAATTTTTTTCACGAATAAACACTTCAAAGAAGATGTAATATTGGTCTACCTAAGACATAATAAAACTTCTAATATCCGTTTGAATTATAGTACAATGACCTTCTTGTGCTTGCTAACATCTTAATTTTCCTTGCACCAGCCTGAGATGGACAAGCAAATCATAATTTGTACAACCATATTTTTTAAACCTAGAGATACTCATGTTAGTACGCCAGCAAGTCTTTTGATGTGCAATTAATTGACCTGGAGACTAAACCAAGTAAGAAAAGTTTTGTGATGTAAAACAAGTGAGCAGTATTTAGCATATGTGAAGATGTATAAGTAAAATTTCCCTCCTACGATAAGTAGTACTTCATTATTTTTCTTCACAACTTATTAACTATACAGCATGGAACGAAGTTTGTTCCACTAGAAAATCATCGATCATTAAGGAATATTAATTGATTCAATATTTATTATTAGAGGGTCGACTCTATCACCGTTAGCCCGTTTGATGCCCCCAGGGCCAAAGCAAAGGGGACTCGCAGGTTGGCAAATAGGCAAGGGTAGACAGAAACTAACATGGATAAATGTAGTGAGAAATGTGAGAAAAGAACTGGATTAGTGTAGCACCTTGAGCAGTTAGGATGAATGCATACTTGAGTAAAGCTACCCCAGATATGCATTCTTACAGTAACAAGCCAGGAACAGAAAACTTTAGCCATGCATCAATAAATAGCGAAAGCAGCTATAGATGGGGTTGAAGTAAGATTATTGGGGGTAAAGGTTTAGGAAATGATGGTAAGTACCTCATACTCCTCCAAGTTTCTTCAACTCTTTCTTCTTCCTTTCATGGAAAAAGCAAACTCAATGCAAAAATATAAACAAAGTGAAGAAACATAGGATTATCGCATAAGATAAACCAGCCAAAATCGGCCAAACAGGGACATCTAGGCAACAACAGAAGACTAGATCAGCCAATCATTATGGACACACTTCATAATGCCTCTGATGTTCCTTAGGACCAAACAGGGTTCCACAACAATGCTGGAATATGGTGAAACTAGTTGAATATAATCCACAACAATGCTGGAATGTGGTGAAACCAGTTGAATGTAATCCTTCCATCGAGCGTCCTCCCTAAGAAAAGCTCAAACTCATAACTCACTTACAATTGTTTCTAGGAATGTATGAATTTTGGTTTCCTTTTTCTTCAACATGACAGCATTTTTTACTCATTCTCGTTGAATCTAGTACTAGAGTGGCTTCGATGCCAAAATTAAGAATTGGAACTCTTTTCTTCCCTAAATTTAAGATTATGTAGATATCCATTGTGGTTTTTACGTTCTTTATTCTTTGCCTGTACCTCCTAGAGGCAGTCTCCATGTACTTTGTATATGGAATTATCTCTATATAACAGTCAACAAATCAACTACTTCCTCCATTTCCTGTAAAGAACACGATACGCCCAATAAACACAAATTATTTCTCCTTGTCAAACTTTGTTCAGCCTTCCCCAGTACATATCATTAGATGCCACATGCATAGTATTCTAGTTGCAGTGTACTTTCTCTCCTTTGGCGCATGTGTTACTTCCAGATTATTCTCGCTTGGCTTCGTAAACCTACCAAAAAACTGTAATTAGATTCTCTGTATTTAGTCGAAATACATTCAACTACAGGCACATCATTATGTCTCCAAACAAACTGTGCAAGAGGTATGTTTAGAGTTGAGTGCAACGTATCCATGTTTGCGTTGCAGTTCCTCATTTTTGAACAAATATATTACATGGTACTGGGCTGTTGGTCCCAACTCCCGAGGACCGTCGATCAGGAGGGTTTGATGTGACAGAAACTGAGACCAGATGTACATTTAGCAATATATCCAGCAATCCTGGATGCGGGACCATTGGTCGTGGACCACCCAACATTTTCTCCTCGATCTCGGCCAGGAAGAACTTGCTGCAGTAGTTACCTGAAATGGCAGAACTGCCTAAAGCAGCTGACCTCCAAGACGCAGGTGGCCACTCTCTCTCCAAGGGCATAACTGAACCGATAAGCACCCTAACTGGCAAACCAACAGGTTCGTTGCAGCAAGAAAACTAAAAAGCAGGAAGCTGAAGCCATTTTTGAACTAAGGAATTGACACACTTACCTCAACTACTTGTTCCTCTACTGTAAATCCAATCACCATTTCAGAAGCTCTTGTGCCCTGAATGCCGAGTTTCAACTGATCAAAACCCAAAAAAAAGAGAGAAATTATTTGTAAATCGTGTTAGAATATGTAATACATTAGCATTGTCATCTCCGTAGACTTTATGCCCGAATCATATCCGTTGGCTTTTGATGCTAGGCTTCTTTGACTCGACGACCTCCTTCTCTTATCTGACACACCACAGTATAAGCCCTTCCACTCCTTTCCCCATCTTCATAAGCGCTTTCAGACCTTCAATGCTAACCCGGCCCTCCCTATCCTGCACAATAAATTGTGTTATTATGCAACAAATTAAGAAAGACAATACGACATGTACTACATCAATTCTATCTCGTACGATATATCAGTATATGGAATAAAATTTGTGTAAGTTGAAGCACTTTCCGCGAGTTGAGGTAGCTTATTCATTTACTGGGCTTTTATACTTACTCTGAGAAAATAAGTCTGAACTTGGCAAAATAAGGAATGTTGCAGTCCAGACCATTGGAGACACCAATGGCTAGTGCTATTTGTACGAGCTAGTTATTGGACAATTAGTGAGAGAGCTTCGCTTTGAGGTCTTATCTCTTATAAAGTCTAATCCATGACAGTCCTGCTGCTGTACACATTCTTTTGAATCATGTGATCATGAAAACAAATCACGGGTGGACTATTACTTTGCGAGAGCAAAGCTTCAAGAGAAGGTCACCCAGACAGCTGGTTATCCAGATTACCCCTCAGATGTTTCTATTTGGAAATTATAATCAAGGATTCCTTTATCGACCGCCATCAACGGGAGGAAACTTTGAGCAGAGTTTTAAAGTGTCGTAGAGCTATGTAACAAGCAACAATGCATGATTTATAATTACGCTCCAGCTTAAGGGGGCCCCCGAGTATCTAGGCAGGGTAGTAATGTCATTCTTCAGTACGATATAAAGCAGTAATTTACAGCAGACAGTTCATCCCTTAGTTGCAGGAAACTCCTAATATGGTGACGTTTCTCTCTCGGAAACTCGGTTTTGCGATCCCAAGTTAGGAACTCCATGGGATCTCGTCCCAAGCTAATATGGGAACTCGATCCCATTAGCTGGATAGAGATGCATGGAACAAGTGAGAGAATACCTGAAAATCAAGCCCTTTTCAACTCAATTCCTTGTTTCTCTCTTCCTTCAAGTCCTTAAAGCCTCCTTGTCTGTTGTTGCTGGCTATGTAAACTATACTAAACAAATGATAATACTCTTTACGCATTTATTTATTCAAGCCGCTCCCAACCTCAGATTCTTCTTGGTGCTTACGGTCCCCCGCCCCCGTTCCCGCTCCCGCCCCCGCCCCCGCCCCCGCCCCTGCTTTGTGCAACTAAGGTTCATCCATTCTCTCCCCTCCCCTTTCTGTGGGTTCAGATCATTTTTAGCAAAGTGATGTATATTAATATACTCAAAAGTTGCAGTTTAAAAAGCTCTCTTTTAATAATAACAGCATAACTTACCTAACCTGAAATGTAACTACAAAGAACCATTTTGCTACTGATCAGCAGGTTTGTCTCCTCTAACATTTAAGCAAATGCAAAAGGTTAGGGCAATGTTTTGTTAGATGGTAAATGCCTACTCTACCACGATGCCTTCAGTTAAGAGTTTACTTCATGGCTTCAAGCAGTTGGAAAAGTATTAAGTTGTGGCAGTATTAAATTGCGACCTTTAATGAATCAAATTTTACTAAATCTGAGAACAGGGTTCCAAAAAAAAAAAATGTATGTAAAAAACCTATTACAAAAAGAAAAAACAACCAAATGTACATAAAATATTTACTTGCAATGAATACAAATAAAGTCTACTTTCAATTAGTGCCGATCAAGTACATGACATCCCTAAATCAAGGTAAATCATGGCTAAAGATAAGAAAGTGTATACCTACTATGCTATCTTGAAGATTTTTAAACAATAGCATGAACTATATTCTTTAATCAATTGGAATTGCACATATACTGTTACTGCAGATTTAAAAAGAACATATTATTTCAAGAATATAACCTGGATAATTTTTGTGCTGCTACAATGGTGAGCGCTTAATTGGGTAACAACTGACTTTCATATATCGTACACCCCATATGAATTGACTTGTCAATAAAACTCTTTTGGAGAATTGAGTATAAAATCTGAAGTGTTCAATACTACTGGGAGTTGATTCGTGAGGAGTTACAAGAAGCAATGAGATTTATACTGATTAGTACACAAATCTTTGACTTCGAAGACAAGTTAATTAATGTGTTATCTTAGTGTAACAAGATCAAGAGAATCTACTTTATGTTGCATTAGAATTTAGATTTACATTGTCATTGAAGTTCTAGCCAATGGCTACAATTACAGAAATCACGTAAATTAACTGTTACTTACCAATGCTTTTAGTTCGTGGACACATGGAATCACATACTGAGCCAAACTTGAGCAAATCAATAGTCATCTCGAGTTGAATGGTTAATGCTCTTTAAGTACATCACATGCAAGCTTGGGTCCAATTTACTCACCCCCTAATCTTGTCAATCATCAAGAGACTATTTCCAGCGAAGCGTGCTTCACCTATCTTCTTCAATTAGTCTACAAAAGGACAGATCACACTATCATGTCATAATTTAGCAGCTAACTATGTGAGTTAGCTCATACAAAAATCCTATTCTTAATCCTGGGATGCATGAGGTAAGTTGTCCTGACGAGGGTCATTGCAATTATAATTCATGTTGAATCCAGCTGCACACAGAATGGTAAAAAACCCAATTAAATTTATGTAACTGCATATATATATAAGTAAATTTTCTCCTCTAATATATTTGAGAGCATGCAAGATAGGGGATCACCCAGGTGTAACACTTAAAGCGTCAAAAGGTCAGGTGTAACATTTAAAGCGTCAAAAGGTCGTCTCAAGCACTTATGCGTATGTCAAAGAGACCAACCAACCAATTGAAACATTTAGCAAAAACGCATAAGCAGTTGTAACACACTATTGTTTGCAAATTAGAAGCATACAAGACTAGATGCTTAACTCATAACATGCAACAACTTCCCCACCACCGTGACATTTTGCCCATCATCTTAGTATAAACTATTGAGATTCCAAAAGCTTAACTACAAAAGAGGTTACCTTCTTAAGGAACTTCCTACAAATCATACCAAGTTCCTTCCCTCCCTCCAAGCCCGAGGGCGATAAAAATTACATCTTATAGTCCAATACATGTGCAACACGCGTCAGTGAGGAACGACATGCTTATGTTATATGTTGTCCAAATATGTTCAATAATTAATGCTGCTTAATAGCGAATCTCTCGAAATTAGGGAAATTCCCTGCTAATGAGTGGGCTACCTCCCTCTGTATTCATCACCTCCTATCTACAATCTAAATCTCCATTGTACCCTTTTTGTTTTCTTAGAAGTGATATATTAAAGATTTCTAATAGTTTCTCTCCCTGTCTTTCTTTTCAACTAGATGAAGGGATTTGACGATGCCAAGAGAGCGATACAAGTAAGTGTATTTTCCCCTAATTTTATAGCATTCTCAAAAACATGCAGTTCAATTTTTGACATTGGCATTCCTGTGTCCAATATAAGCGCACCTTCATGTCACGTATAGAAAATCATGGGAAGTTCGGAGATAAGAGATTGGAAGTAAAAATTTTATCATAAGTTCCATTGAATGCAAACCGAGGAAAAAAAATCTCTATCATAGATGAGAAATTTACTGTATCTATAGCTTTAAAACGATATGATTGAAGGAGATCTCTTTAGAATGTTACTTGATGTGATGCTTAAACGAGTGAGACGCTGGCGGCCCCGTTATAGCCATCTAGGGTTGTTGGATACTATATTTATGAATCAAGCCCTAATTACCAAAGGCTAGATTTGTTTTTTTGTAACTTTAAGTGCATCAGCAACTTCCTTTCTCTCTAATTGGACACAGGTCAGTTTGGCATGCTGTACTTGCATTTGTGCATTCTTTGTCGATTGAATGTGTCTGTATGAATTCATTCTTAACATAATCCCTGTTAAGTTCCCTCTCCTTCTCGCATGGTTCGTTCTTCCTAAAACACCCCCTTGATTTAAGCAAAATTAGACTCGTTACCCTCAGAACTTGGTAATGACAATCATACCCCTTATCTTGGATTTTGTTGAGAAATGAGTCAAATGACTAATGAGAAAAATAAAGAAGCCAGATATACTGTCATCTAGGGCATTTTCGAGTTATCACAAACTTCTCAACGATAATTTGTTAAGTGAGAATACGTGTAGGGAGAAAGTGTTATTGGGTATATTATTCCCTGAAATGAAGGTGTGCGAGTGTGTGCAGACTACCCAAACTTATAAAGGTTTAATTTAGTTGGTTACACTTTTCTCACATGGAGAGGTTTCAAACATGAAATGAGAATCAGCTTATCTCATGTATTGATACAAAAAGAGAATTAAAGCTTGGACACCTTGTAAAGTATCAACCTACTATAATATGCCTAAACTATCATGGAATAAGTATGATGATGTCAATCAAGTTCTTGCACGTGTAACATATTTAGTATGATGTTAATTTTACTGGCTTGACATTGCATCAGAACCCTGGAAATAAAATATCACTACCACCTACCATGAAAATTATTCAATTGTACTTGGATTATTTACTTGTTTAGCAGTGGATCAAATCGAAAGGACTAACAATATGCCCCTTACTTGTAGCAGTTAGAGACCACAAATTGAAGAGATTGAAGATCTTCCTGTAATGGCTCATATCCGAGGGAACCGCATAAGATTCTCTGGAAACTCAGATAATGACATCATTAGCAATCTACCACCCGAAATCCTTTTGGAAATTTTGGATAAACTTCCTACAGAGGATGCCATGACCACCGCAATATTGTCACCAAAATGGAGGAACTTATGGAAAATCCTGCCAAGAATAGAGCTCAGCGACAATATGCAGAAAGAGAGAGAGAAGAAAGTTGTTGGGATGGTGAACAAGTTTATCAAGCATTATGAGGGAAACAAAATGAAAAGCTTTCATGTATCTCTCAAGTATAATACGCGCAAAAGAAAGACTTACCAGTCTTGGATAGCCTTTGCAGCAACCAAGAATGTGGAGGAGCTACACCTTGACTTTCACGGTGATCACAGGAGAGCACCGCCAGGTTTACCTCCCAGTTTTGAACTGCCTCATAATATCTTGAACTGTGCTTCGTTGGTTCGGCTGCATCTTGAATCTATAGGGCTCATTTTGCTTCCTGCAATCAATCTTGAATCGCTGAAAGAACTTGAACTTGTAAACTCTCAACTTTCGGATGACGCAACCAAAGTTATTACAAAAAACTGCCCGAAGCTTGAAAGTTTGGTCCTGAGAAATTGCAATAGGAGACGGAATCTCAAGATCACTGTTGCTCCGCAGTCCAATCTTTCGAAGCTGACAATAATAGAAGGGTATCTGTTGTTATCATCAAACGAAATTTCAGTTAATGCTCCAAAGGTCACCAAATTAAACTTCCTAAGTGGTATGTGGAGAAGCAAGTATCTCATAGAGAATGTGCCAGCTGTTACTGAAGCAAGACTCAGTTTTGATGACATGCAGTTTAAAGTAACAAAGGGGATATTTTATGGCGAAGGGACTGAAAGAAAGCTGGATGGGTTACTTGAAAATTTTCAGCAAGCTAAAGTACTTCATCTGTGCAGTATGTGCATCCAGGTAAAGCAACCTACCGTAAGCTCAGGTAAGGCAATTACATCTATATTGATAGTATATCATGTCTAATCTGCATCCAGGTAAAGCAATCACATCTATGATAAATCCAGGTAAAGAATTTACATCTACACGGTATTTCGTGTCTGATGTGAAGGTCTATCCAGAATGTATTACATAGTTTAACCTAAAAGCCATAACTACTATTTTCGAAAAAGAGGTGAGAGAATTGTTGGTTAACAGATTCCTTCCCACCAAACCTCTTTTGCTGGCACTGAACTATTAACTTTTTTGGTCCCACGAAACATGTTTTGTACCAAGATGGCCCTTGAAAATAATTGTACCATGCTCACCTATTGGTCATTTTGTCTAAATTGCGTCATAATTGTAAAAGAGTCATGGGTATCATTGATGTGTCTATAAATGCATGCATAAACTACCATAAAATTTCCTTAGAAAGACAAAAGGGAACACAATTGACCTTGCTATTTTGTGTCCATACACACACATACACGAACACGTATAACCCAGAAGTATTGACTATTATATTTCCACATATCATCCCTACACCAGCACAAGGGGTCTATAGGCTTCTTCTGCACCTTCAGAACGAACTTGGTTTTCAATTCCTCTTAGAACAAGGGTTTTCTGCACTTGATCATAGCAACAAAGAATATTCTAGCGCTTTGGAATCCGAATGTTGATCAGGACAGCAAGGTTACGACGATAACTTTAGCGTCAATCAAAGCTGTCATAACATGTTACGGCCAAGAGTAGAATTGACAACAGAGTCATGGACAAGGGTTCTTGTAAGCTGTGGCAAGAAATAATGATGCAGCCATTTTTTTTGTCCTGAACAATAGTAAGATGATAACAATATGAGGGCAGCAATAAGGCAGTAACTATAGCACAGGAACTCCTAGTAATTATATATCTCTCTCCCCATTGTTCTCTCTGAACTCTCAGACACCTCCATATTCTCATCTTCCCCCAGCAACCTGACCCTATCACCACCAACCTGGATTATAATCCGGTGACATCAAACAACCTTCCTCCCTCTGTGAACTTCTTTTACCTTCTAGGAGCTTTCATTGAAAGCCCCTGGTCGACACGACCCCAGCTCAAAGAGTAACTCCAAATTCAAAGAAATTAACAGTGTTCGTCATTCATAATGTAAGCAACATGTAATGTAGAGTTCTGATTCCATTTTCAAACATGTTATACATTTTATAACTAGTCTCTTTGTGTTACATTCTCTTAAACATGGAAAAGAATGACCATTATACACAGACTTTTTTTTTCACAACTTACATACTTTTACCAGAATAATAAAAGTAGGCCAGTCTTCCTCTTCGACTCAAGGTTCAACGCACTTATCACATTCTTGACTTCTGTGGTTCTACATGCATTATCTAACTGTAATTATTACATTCTTGACTTCTGTGGTTCTACATGCAGTATCTAACTGTACGAGACATGACAAATACAAGAAATCTGTTGTTTAATTGTCATCGCCTTTCACTGGATACGGGAATGCAGCGCAGGGAGCTTCCAGGAATTGCTTTCTTGCTGAAGGCCTGTCCAAGACTTGAGACGCTTGTAATAGTTATCACAAAAGGCCAATCTGAATTTAGGGTGCACTGAACAAACTTAACTTTAATATAGTCCATGATTTTTTATTTTTTCATTTCCTTTGGTGCCATGCTAACAAACTTTCAAATTTCTTTTATTAAACTTGCAGTTCGCAGATGATTTAGCAGCGAACAGTATTTTTGTTGGAGGAAAATACTGGAAGACCAAACATGATGCCTTCAAATCTTGTTTGCAAAGATTGGCTGCTGTTGAGTTTGTTAATTTATGGGGAACTTACCAAACTTGGGATGCTAAGAAGTTCGATCCAAAGAAGTTCTTTAGAGCATGTCAAGATGGTTATGATCTTCTTATATTTCTGATGGAGAACTCCCCAAGTTTTGAAAGATTCATTTTCACTACTAGCAAGAAGCAGGAGGAGTTCCCAAAGCTCCTGTTTTTATAATAAGGTACTTGTTACCGATATCTAGGAGGAACTTTTGAATTTAGAACCATATGTTTTGAGTCCAAAATGCATCTATCTTCTTTCATTGTAAGGATAAGAATTCGTTTAAGTTTGCCTACTATTTTTTGGTGCTTTTTTCCCTCTTATTTATTTATTTATTTTTGGAGAAACAGATTACAAGATTATTTTCATAAAATTAAAAAAAGGACGAAAAAAGCATCTATAACCTTAGTTGCAGGAAACTCCTAATATGGTGACATTTCTCTCTCGGAAACTCGCTTTTGCGATCCCAAGTTAGGAGCTCCATGGGATCTCGCCCCAAGCTAATATAGGAACTCGATCACGTTAGCTGGATAGAGATGCATGGAACAAGTGAGAGAATACCTGAAAACCAAGCCCTTTTTTAACTCAATTCCTTGTTTCTCTCTTCCTTCAAGTCCTTAAAGCCTCCTTGTCTGTTGTTGCTGGCTATGTAAACTATACTAAACAAATGATAATACTCTTTATGCATTTATTTATTGAAGCCGCGCACAACCTCAGATTCTTCTTGGTGCTTACGCTCCCCCGCCCCCGTTCCCGCTTCTGCCCCCGTCCCCGCCCCCGCTTCCGCTTTGTGCAACTAAGCCTATAACGTTCTAAACAACGCAAAGAATCACCGCAGAAAAGATCTTCTCTAATTGGTCACATACGTTTTTTTTTTAGCCTTTTCTTCTTGGCGTGCTAAATTCAACACCTGATTCATGCTTCACATTTATCCCTAGGGGCCGCTACTTAAAATACTGTTGGACCTAATAATTATACTAGGGACAGATAACAAACTAGAGCAAAATCAGAAAAAGAAAAAAAAATTGTGAACAACCAAAATATATTTCCCGAGTCCCCAAAGAATTATTTTTCAAATGCTGATTTACATTATGGACAATTCCTCATTCTCAAAAGCTATTCAGTTCCTACTATATGCCGCCTAGTCTTGCATCTCCTCTTGCAAAGAGGCCAACCAAGCAAAAGCTCTTTCGTCGTCCTGCCAAACAGGGGAAACAACTACCATCGAACCATAGAGAATCAGATAAACTCCTCTCCACCCTTCGAATCACCATCTGATAATAATGTAGCAGACCTTGACAATTTCGTAAAGTTATTAAGTTCAGCTTTATGATTGTCTTGTCAAGCTTAGGCTGATTTAGCATTTTAATGAGCTAGCTAACTCAAAGAAAAATAGTAACTAGCTAACAACATTTAAACTAGTTGCAGACAGTTGATGGCTTTCTGAGCAAATTTACTCACACTTAAGCTGTGTCCAAACATTCATTGTTGTTACGTTTTACATAGTATTTCAATGCATTTTGATAACCACAACGTTCTTGAACTTTCCGGAGGCCTAGGCCAAAATCTAGCATTGCATCATACTTGTTAGTTAATTTGGTATGCAGGTCTGTAGTAACCTCATCCACAGAGAGATGTTGAAGAGTCAAATTCGATAGGGCATTGGGCCAGCCCAACCCCCTCCCAGACGTTGCTTGAATTTCTATCCTCTAGAGGCTCTATACAAACTCTCAGATGCCCCTTACACCCCCCAACCGCCAAACCCAAAACACACAAAATAATGCACATGGACACGCAAACGAAGCCTGGCAAACTTAGCGGATCCTTTTATTTCTTTCTGCTCTATCCAAGCTGATAAATGCTGACAAATTCCTAGCAACCAACTCCTTCCTCATCTTTCTTCAGCGGGATTCACTCTCTCCTTACGGCCGTCATCATCCTTATCTTATCCTTTCTTGTGTGGCCGCTCGTCCACCTAAGCATTGTCATTGTAGTCACACACGCTTTTTAGGTAAACAACATCAAGAAACATACAGCACTAGTTGGCCTCATGCCATTCCTAAAAAGTCTCCATTCAGCTTAAAGCAATGTTGTTATATCTTTCTTGCGCCTCTTGCCCACCCATATTTACTCCCCTTCAGGCGTTCTCCTTGTCTTACCGAATTTGTGCTCTGTACTCTGGCATACTCCTTAACCTCAATCCTTCGAGTTCTAAAGTAGTTCTTCAAGACCAACTTAGCATTTTCCCCTAGACCCAAGTCTAGTTCATAGGAAAACACTATATCATGCAAACCCAATATATACCACGGGACTTCACTGGTGAAGTCAACATTGTGATACGAAATTCATTCATCATTCTATCCAGGGATGCCACACTAGTCATGCCTCCATTACAACGTCCAGAATCATGTCTAAATAGTTAGTACGCCCCTTGGCATAACTTTTCTTAGTGCCCTTCCGAAGTTTATAAAAGATAATGAGAAGCAAATATTATCTTTTACTTTGCTAGAGGCATAGCCACGAAAAGGTTAACAAATGGCCGCAGCAACAATGAAGAGCAGGGAAGATAATATGCACCTCATCCCACATTATATACATATATGTATCTGAAGCAAAATAGCACAGACTAAATATTTAGCCATTAATATGCCTTCATAAACATAAAGAACATCAGTTGTCGACAATTACACATTTGGTCAAACTTCAAATCAACTACAATAAATTTATATCGACTCTGTATCTGAGAAAATTCGGTCGAAGGGTGCCTCCAAATTAAACGTAATGCCTACATCTTCGCCAAACAAGAACTTGTAGCTGTACAATTTGATAAACTAGATGTTATGATAACAATTGCCTACATAGCAGGAACTGCCAGAAGCAATTGCTGTTCACCAAGTGTGGACGTCAACTCTCAGGGTGTGCAAAGGCGAAAGGCTTAAGGCAAGTAACATTCCATTTGGCAAACAAACACTAAATTACATGAAGAAATACAAGCAATCACTCACGCCAAGAAAATGTACAAAACAAAGCGTTGGGTCTTGCTTAATTAAGAAATTGCATTCGTACCGAGTACTAACAAATATTTGCAGCTCCTGAACCCAAAACTGGCAAAAGTACAAAGCAAGATAACAAGCCCCAGCCAACCAAATGCACCCTGATAAATTTCCACGAAATTCATACAAAATAAAATCATTGGTAAAGATACTGCTGATATGCCATGAAGGGCTCATATTACCGCGACATATAACTGAAATCTCACGTGCTTCCCTTTGCTTTTTTCCCTTTTCCTTATCGAGAACAACTTACCATGTAATAAAATCTAGATTAAACAAAGGGTTTCATTGATATGATCCTCAATATGCAATACGAGAGGAGAATTGAAATGCATACGCTTTCTAGCAGCTAATTCTATTTCTTCATAGACAGAAGTAATGGGTTTCATCTGGTAACCCAGAATACATGCATGGTTTAATCCATTGTTCTCAGGGAACTTACATGGGTACGATGAGCGGCCAAGACTGGTCTTTTGGCAGTAACGCTTAGGCAAAACAAGACGCAGAGACTATTATAAGCCTTAGCAATCTTGTCGTGAAGCATTTTCTTGGATTATCAAACATACCTTGTTTCTATTTTTGGATACAAATAATATGTAGTTCTTAAACTGGACTAGGATTCTCAAAAACAAAAAACTAAAAATGAACTTACCCTATAGTAAACTAATATCGTTAAATGCATAACAAAAAAGTTGTCAATGTAAATTTTAACAAAAAACTTTTAGCGACAATTTTTTATAACTGAAACGGTTGTAGCACAAATGTCGTACAACATCTATATTCGATTCAATTGGTCACCAAAGACAGTTGACAGTATTTATTTAGTGGATGATATTAAACTACTGATGTTACAAAATTGCTACTCTGTTGTTGAAGTTGCTTGTAAATTATCACTAATCATATTTAATATTAATTAGTAATAGCATATGAGAGAGTTGTAGCCTGCAGCCAAAATCCAGGGTAATTTGTATTCAAACCCCTTGTGGTTTGGGTAAGTTGTAAAAACACATCTCCCATTTGATTTTTTACGAACGGCCCCATAGGAAAAAAAATTATTTACCTTTTTCGACTCTGGGCTCCACCATAATCATCCATTTTCCAAGAAGCCTGGCAATTGACTTTGCAATTAACATATCTCCAATACTAAACCAGATGTGGTTTTGGTGGACGTGAGTGGTGGTGGTAGTGGTAGTGATAAACGAGACTGGATTCACTACTAAAAAAAGTGGTTTCGGTGACGCTTAATTTCCGACGCTTAAAAAAGTGCCATAAATTAGTTATATTTTGTGGCATTTCCGTCACAATGTCGGATAATTTACGACACGTATATTAATGTGTCACAAAATTTCCGACGGTTTATTAAGTGCCACTGTTTAAGTGTCGCTTTACTTTTCGCGACACTAATTAAGCGTCATTTACGGACATGTCGTTTAATAGCGACACTTAAAGTAAATGCCATAGCTCTTGGATTCCAAACGACCTCGTTTTGGTCATTTATATCATTTCATCTTTTACTCATCTACTTGAAAAAACGTCGGAGCCAAAAAAAATCGTGGGAAATCGTGGCGCCAAAATTTTCGACCCAATACAAGCTACAGTACTCATCTTCTCCAAAAATTTTGCCCCAACAGTACACGCTACACACAGTACCCATCTTCTCCAGAATTTTCATCCCAACAGTTCATCTTCTCCAAACTTTTGACAATCGGCCTCCCTCTCACTCTCCCCGAATCGCTGTGAGCCTCACAGAATTACCTTTTCTTGCCGATTCAGCCTCCGGTTCATAAAACTTGAACCGATTCAGCCTCCGGTTCGTTTAGGTTCAAGACCGCCATCCCAAATCTCCTCTTCTTCCTTAATTGCGCTCTTTTGCCGCTCTGTCTCTGTCTCTCTCACAATCGATTCGCTGTAAATTCTTGCACAGTGACGTGTTCCGATTCGATTTCAACAAGGTATGTTAAGATTCACTACCATCTCTTAATTTCCGTTAAAGAAAATTTTGATTTCAGATTCCTGCTTTTCAGATCACGACAGAAAAAGAAGGCTGTCTGAGAGGCTGCTGGGCGTTGATCCTGCATTAGTTCCAGGTAACCATTGACATGTTTATTGATATTGCTAGAAGAAGGTTCACTTATAATTGAATGCTCCATGTGAAATCTGGTTTAGTTTATGAGAAGCATGTGAAATGTGATTTAGTAGCTTCACTATTCTACTGGTTGATGGCTCAACCACTGTCATTAAATTTTGGGTTTGCACCAGATATATTGTAGATTGTTGAAGACCAATACAAACTGACATATCTCGGCCAGTACATTAGTTTTGTCCGGCATGGAGAGTAACAGCCGGTAATGCCAAAAATGGCTGGATATGGACTGGTACGGAATAGTGGGGGTTTCGTACGGGGAGATTGCAAAAATGGCACTTATCGGATGGTATTCCCACAACCAGTACAGTAGTTAAAACTATGGATTGTTTGTCTAAGAAGCCCTCACATTACGTGTGGTTTCCATGCTAAGATTTAAATTCCTTGCCTATCTTTTGAAAAGGGAATGTAGATCTAAAGTGATATCCTATAATGCTCTGTTGCCGTTCTCAGCCTAACCACAATAAGTAAGTTGTCAACGCAGTTTCCAGAAAATAAGGCTCCCCATATAGAAACCTATCACGTGCATCAGAGAATGCAGCTATCTATCTCTACCCTTATTAAGCCAATTTCTCCTGTACATATCTAAAAAAACAAAACCTCATTAAAAGCATATGCAGTCAAATGATCTCCCCAAGCCTATCTCCTTTCACAACCATTCTATCAAACACAAAGTAAGCAGAAAATAAGTAGCTTGTTCAAGTGCAAAGACAATTCATGTAAGATAAAAAAATAAGTACGTTTCAGACAATTGATAAAACTTACCTGTCAGCTTGATTGTTCAAGACCATGCCTGTCTATTCTACTGGTTGATGGCTCAACCACTGTCATTAAGTTTTGGGTTTGCACCAGATATATTGTAGAGAAAGGTGTATTTTTCTGGAACTCATATTCTAGTTTTTGGTTTATTTTAGGTTAGGCACTAAGTTAATTTGGCTTCTTCTGTTATGCATATGGCCCTGCTAGCACTTTAACATACACAACTGCAGTGTATCTATCATGTCTTTTGGGACTAACCTCTGTATCTTTCTTTGAATGGAATCATCAGCTTTTAAACGGGCTTTGTTTTCATCTATATGAGGCTCTATGATTGAAATGATCTGAACATGTTGGCCCAGTATGATGCTTGTTCTTGAGAATGATTAAGTGGCAGCCTTGTTTCCTGACTTTTACTGGACTGGTTAGAATTAATTATTGCCATGTGATAGTACCCCTTTAGAATTTCCACTTGTCTTTTTAGTCAATTGATACTGCCACCTATTCAGTTAATAATATGTTCTTTATTCAGGTGGCATTATCATTGATCCTTCCTGCTTAGTTTAGAAAATGTTCTTTATTCCTGTTGAATTATCAGTGAGCCATCCTGCTTCTTGTTTTACTGTTAGTAAAACTATTGTGCTGATTGTATAAGTTAGGGAAAGGGTGATGTTGTTGTTACGTTTGGCATCACTAGGTTTAGTTTTTGGGTGGGCCTTTGATTCTTCCTCCAGGACCTAAATATGGTCTTTCTCACTCTCTGACCTCTGAAAATGTGATAGTAGGATATAATCTTGGTAATCCATGGAATTGGAGTCATTATGGTAAGAAATTTTTATGTAAAGGTCAAAATTCACCAATGGTAATGGCTGCAATATCTGGAAACAATATATAATTTCTTACTTCAAGTAAATGATTGTTCATTTGTTTGGTACATTTTCTGGGATAGAATGTGTATGTCTAGATCTTTCTTTTGTTGAACTGGTCTAGGATTCACTGCTATGATTTCATAAAAGCTAGTTAAAGTTGCAAAAGATTAGAGAAGAAGTACAGACCAAGAAAAGAGGAGGACATAGAATTCTAACTTTATTGCCCCATTTTCTTTTGTGATCAAGGTGTTATGCTGTTTCAAAGTTAAGAATATATTCTCAACAAATGTGTGCTGAATGCAAGAATGGATCATTTTTCTTTTTCCTTTTCCTTCTATCTTGAGAAGTACTATATCACAGTAAACTGAACATAATTATGTGCATGTTTACCTACACAAGTGTGTTCTGTGTGTGCACGGCGCGCTTATAAACGCATGAAAACGTCTCCAGACGAAGTTCATAGTCAGTATCATACTAATTTTTGGAATGAGCAATCTTTGGATGACTCAACGTTCATATGTGATGAGGATGTTACCTAGGTTAGGCATGGTTTAGTTGGAACTGAAGTTGACCCCACACTCACCAATGATCCTAGGCAAATGAGAAAGAGGAGAAAGTATGACAAGGGATGCTCAGCTGATAAATGTTGAATGGCCTTAGAATTTCGAGTAGATTTCTTTTTCTTTTTTGGATACTCTATTAATGATTTTGGTTATTTGCTTTCATCTTCTTTACTTGCTATGCTACTTTCTTATACCGTGTTTGCAATGTAACCTCATGTGAAGTTTAAAGATTTTCTTTCATTTGCTTTAGTTTCTACGCTACTTTCTTATACCGTGTTTGCAATGTAACCTCATGTGAAGTTTAAAGATTTTCTTTCATTTGCTTTAGTTTCTACCGTGTTTGCGATGTGAAGTTCAAATATTTGCTTTGAACTGAAACAAAATAGTCTTTCTCTGTATATTCTATTTTGTTGCTTGTTAACAGGTGAAATATACCTTTGATTGTAATACAACATAGGCATAATAGCAATGGGTAGACATGGGGCACAAAGGAGTGCAGGAGCTATGCCAAGCCCTAATGAGGAGCATCAAGAATCAAGATGAGCATCAAGAGGTCAATGCCACCATGCCTGAGCCACCACAAAGTTGGGCAGCCACTACTGCAGGTGGCACCTCGCCAACAAACAGTGAACCAACAAACAACCATGAAGAAGATTATGAGCATGTGGCAGGTACAATAATAAGACGTGTACCATTTTGGCCTATCTCATTTCTCTTACTATGCTGGGACTCTTGGGATGAAACTAATTCTTTGTGTGCATATTTAATCCATGTGTTCTTTCTGTTAAGAACAGCCCAGTATGTGTCAATATATAAACACCCAAAGGGCTACAATTTTCATTTTTGTTTTTGCTTGTGCATTTTTTTTTCTTTCATCAGATGTCCCTTATTTCATTAAAGCACAAAACATTTACATACTCTCAAGCTTGAGATCTATGCATCTGAACTATAGTGATGGAATGTCTTGTAGCAGTAACTTGAATTTGATGAACAGATGTAAGCATGGAGCAACCAGATCAGATAAATACTCGAGGCCCGACAATGATGCATGATGGGTGGGGAGAAAATGGAAGCGTTTTGGAGATTCCGACTAAAATGAGCTTGGCCAACCAATTCTGGAATCAGGGACTAAACTTGCATCACATTTGGGAGTTCTTGCACGCAACGGGATATTGGCACCACTGAATTATATCGAGTGGAGGAAGGTACCAAAGCTTAACAAGGATGCTATATGGAACCACATTAAGGTATAAAGTTATATAATGTGTGTAATAGCTGAAGTCGTGTGTCTCCAAAACTTAATATATGTTCTTGGTATTTATCTTAATATATGGAGGATATGGAGGCAGGGAATAACCACTGCAAAGCAGCCATGATGGAGGGCATGTACATAGGTTTTTGTGGGAAGGAAGAAGGGAGAAGGGGAAAGAGAATGACTGCTGTTGCAGCCATGATGTGTGATTGTTGATTGTGTGTGTGTGTGCCGGGAAGGGGAAGATGGCTGCCATGGTGGGCAGCCATGGTGCTGTGTCGTGGGTGTGTTTATACGGTGTTTAGGTGGGTGTAGAAGTGGAAAAAGGGCAGAAAAGGTGGCTGCCATGGTGGGCAGCCATGGTTCTGTGTAGTGGGTGTTTTTATATGGTGTTTAGGTGGGTGTAGAAGTGGAAAAAGGGAAGGAGAAGGTGGCTGCCATGGTGGGCAGCCATGGTGCTGTGTCGTGGGTGTTTTTATAGGGTGTTTAAGTGGGTGTAGAAGTGGAAAATGGGAAGGAGAAGGTGGCTGCCATGGTGGGCAGCCATGGTGCTGTGTCGTGATGTGTTTATAGGATGTTTAAGTAGGTGTAGAAGTGGAAAAAGGGAAAGGGAAGGTGGCTGCCATGGTGGGCAGCTATGGTGCTGTGTAGTGGGTGTTTTTATACGGTGTTTAGGTGGGTGTAGAAGTGGAAAAAGGGAAGGTGAAGGTGGCTGCCATGGTGGGCAGCTATGGTGCTGTGTAGTGGGTGTTTTTATACGGTGTTTAGGTGGGTGTAGAAGTGGAAAAAGGGAAGGTGAAGATGGCTGCCATGGTGGGCAGCCATGGTGCTGTGTCGTGGGTGTGTTTATACGTAGTTTACGCCAACGTTTCTCGTTTTGAAAATGAGAAACAACCATATAGCTAGTGAAGGAGCACTCAAAACTCACCATAAAAAAACTGCAAAAACAGCAAAATACCTTGACACTTCTTTCCCAGGTTGTAAGGGTGTTGATCATCTATCTTTCATTAATCTGACCTTCCATCAAGTTTACTAAAGCAGCTAGTCAAGACATTCCTAGTTTGCATGACAAACATTGAAGGTTCTTATACTTCATGAGAATCCTTGACATTATAAGCTGAACGTTCTTATTTACATCCTTATGATGGTTTTTCTTTTTCTTTTTCAGCATCAAGTATATGTCTTACCTTTAAATGTTCATCTATTAATGCATTTGGTGCAAACACAATAATGCAACCAAACCTTTTATAAATGTTTACTTAAGTGCATGGTTGTTTTTCATATGATTGTGTCTCTTCTTTTGTGTAACTAATGATTACGTACGATCAAATTGTTCAGGTTTCTCAACATAAAAAAGTAAAGAAGAATTTCGTCACTTTGAAAAATTTGCAAAATAGGATGCAAGAATGAAAAGGGGTACATAGACGAATCTTTATCTTTCTTAATGCATTCTGTTTATTGACCCATTTTTCGGTTTAGTTCGACTTATGTTATACTGGTTAAATTTATAACCTTCTTTTTTGACTTTTTTAATTTCCAGATTCATATGACCAGAAGATATCAATGCTTTTGCTGGACTTAAAAGAACCTATATGCACTATGATGACATTTTGGATGAGATGTATATATCTTTAGGTTGGTTGTTCAATGACATTATATTTGTACATTTTGAAATTGAGAACTTTTGGATGATTATGTAATTAGGATGTGAATATTGGATATGATATGGTTGATGAATGGCAATAGCTTGTTTCTAATGATGAGTTTATAAATATGATAGATCGACTAGTTGTGCATTATTCGTGTTGGATTGGAGCAGGATTACATATAATATACTTCACTTTTGGGGTAATGTAGCTATTATTAGTGTTAGGCCAATGTACTTTTAACAGATTTCACAACATGGCAGGTAAAAAAATCAGTGACAATTGATTAAAAGTGTCGTAAATAGGAATGACATTTCTAAGATAATGCCACAAAACAAAACTGGCAGTTGATGGAAGTGTCGCTAAATTAACGACGTTTCAAAAATTGTGTTGCCACATAAATACTGGCACTTAAAAAGAAGCGTTGCTAGATAATGCCGCTAAACAAAACTGGCACTTGAAGAAAGTGTCGCTAATTTAACGCGTTTCAAAGAAAATGCCGCCAAACAAAAATGGCACTTTAGTGAAAGCGTCGCTAATTTAGCGACACTTCTTCCAAAAGCGTCGCAAACTTGAGTTGACTATTGACGCAATAAGTGGCACTTGAAAGTGTCGCACAGAAGTGTCGTAAATGGAACGACAACGTTTGTAAAAAGTGTCGGGAAATTTGCGACACTTACGAAAAGTGTTGATAAAGTGTCGGAAAACTACTTTGCGACACTTTTACGGTCATTAGCGACACTTTTCTAGTGTCACCAAAACCCCTTTTTTTGTAGTGATTACTAGTGGGTGTGATAGGTGGTGGTGGATGGGGCTGGTTGGACGGGTCAAGGCATGATGGTGGGGTGATAAAGAGGACTGGTCGCACCATGGCCATAGCTATGGCATCAACATCGGCATTGATATTTACTTTTATGTAACTAGTCTTGGTTTCATGCTCGAATTGATGACTATGACCTAAAATGACCTTAGGACACCTTGCGTATTGCATGTGAATTCATAATCTTCCACACAAGTGTATTTTTTGAAAATGAGTGAATTTTGGAGCTTACTCAAATTTTCTCAAAAATGTTTTTTGTACTAATATTTTCATATTTTGATAAAACTTTTCATTAGCTTTCCAACGCGAAAAACGACGCCTCAATTTGATTTTTATAGAGAAAGTTATGCCCAAAATAAGAAAAGGAGTTTCCTGATGCAGTCGAGAAATGGGCAGTAAGCGAATGTAATTGACTACATTGTGAATGCACTCGACTTTATTGACCGTTAAGTGAGAAATAACGGCTAGTTTTACTCAAATCATGCCAAATCTTTCCATAACGGCTATATTAGATATCCACCCTATAAAAATAATTTAGGACTTCATCATATACCATGGAAACCACAATCTAAGCCTCCATTCATTAGACAAATATCAAGGCTCATAGATTAAGTTTTTCTCTCTTCATCTTCATGATTTAACATTATTAAAGAGAGCATCTTTGTGAGCAATTCTTTGATTGAGAATGAGTATTCTTCAAGTCATCAATTCTCTCATCTCTCTATTGTACTAGAGTTTCATTTGTACTCATTTCCTGTCAATAGGGTTTCTTTGTACACTATTGATCTTTGTAAAAAGATTGTGATCAAGGCTTGGATTTGTCAAGTATTGGGTGAGCTATATGGATTCAGGGCTTGTGCTTAATATGGTGATATCACCAAGTATTTGATCTTGACCTGAAGAAGATTGTTGCTAGTGGATTATAGTGATCTTTCAAAAGACTTTCTTGAAGAGGTGGATGTAGGTTTGAGGGTAGTTCAAGCCGAACCATTTAAATCTTTTTGTCAAGTATCTCTAACTCAATCTCTCTACTTATTGCTCTATAAATACTTCAGATTGTATAGTTAGTATCTTCTTTGAAATATTGCTTGGTTTGGTTGAGATTAATTATTGTGCTTAATTTAAATTTCCCATTAATTTTTCAAAAATCCTATTCACCCCATCTAGGGTTATTTTATTGGTTTCAAGTGGTATCGAGGCTCGGCTCTTGATTTTTTGGTTAACACCTAGAGAGTTCAAAATCATGGAGTTTTCTAGTCTTGATCGAAGTTCTATTATTAAACCTGCACTTTTTAATGGGTCTTCATATAGTTTATGAAAAATTAAGATAAGAGTATTTTTAAAATCCCGAGATTTTGAAATGTGAGGAATTATTGAAGATGGCCCTTATGTTCCAACCAAGTTGATTAGGATTAAGCTTGTGCTTAGGAGAAATCCAAATTTAATAACTATGATAGAAATATGCTTTGCATGAATTCTAGAGCTAAAAATTGTCTTGTTTGTACTCTAAACACAAATGAACTCAATCGAGTAATTATGTGTGATCCAGCTAAGAGTATGTGAAATACACTTCAAGTCACTCATGAGGGAATTCTCTCCTAAGAGATTCGAAGATGAATTTATGGCATAGAGAATATGAATTGTTTCAAATATTTTCCAATGAATCTATTTCGAAAATGAATTTTTGTTTCACTAAACTTGTTAATACTTTGAAACAAGTAAGAAAGATTTCTCTAAATGTGATCTTGTGAAAGCTAATTAGGTCATTACCTAAAGAATAGGATGCAAAAATCGCCGCACTTTAAGAATCAAAGTATCTCAGTACTTTCCCGTTTGATGAATTAATTTGCTCCTTGATGGCCTACGAAATGCAACTTAAATCATTCAGATAAAAAGGTCCAAAGAAGAAGGAAAAGTGTAATTCTATTAAAGTTTTATAGATGATGAATCAATCTTCAAGTGAAGAGGGAAAAAAACTTGAATAACAAAGAGATGGACATACTTGCAAAGGAATTCAATGAGTTTCTCAAAATGAAGAAAGTTGGAAACTCATACAAGAGAAAGAATATTCAAGTATAAAGATTACCTCATGCGAGAATAAAAAGAAGAAAGGGTCAAGAAAGAAGCACTCCATAAAGACATCAATCAAAGCCATCATTTGTAGTGATAGTGATTCAAGTGGAGATGAAGGTGGTCATTTCGATGATAAGGATGCAAATATATTCTTCATGGCTAATGATGAGGTAAATTCTTCATATAGTGATAGTGATAGTGATAGTGATAGCAATTGCTCTAATGATGATATTTGTGATGTTTATGCTCTTTTATAAGAAGAAGCCATGAAATTAGCCAAGAAAAATTGTATTTTGAAAAAACAAGTGCATGCAATTTTAAAGGAGTTAGATTACTTAAAAAGTAAAAATAATGAGTTGCATGCCAAGAATGAATACATATCTAGCCATCTCTATGTGGAACATGTGAACAATAATTTGGTTGATTTGATTGTGAACATTCATAGCACAAAACAAATATCTTGTGATACTTTGATTTTAAAAAAAATAAAATGAAGATTTAAAACTTGAGATTTGTGATTTGAAAAATTGTCTTAAAAATTTGATGATCAAAACAACTTGGATGCCACATTTGGACGCCAAAGAATTGGCCTAAATAAAGGTGGTGTTGGATTAGATCCCTTTACCTTGACTCCTAAAGTTTTTAAACAACAAGCTATTGCACACCATTTACAAATTGTGGTTGGTGCTTCAAGAAAGGGCATACGACTAGTTATTGTCCTTGTAGAATTGTTTATGTTGGAAGTGTAAAGAAAATGCGGGTTCTTAAAGAGTTTCGTAATGTTGCCAAGACTAACACTTATAGACCCAAGAAAATGTGAATACAAAAAGTTAGACCTAAATTGTAATTGTAGGTTGTTCAAAATAAAGGTAAATAGCAACAAGGAGAAGACTCGGAGAAAAATTTGAAAAGGAGGAGCAATAAGCTAAATCTTGAGGGGGAGTAAGCATTTCAAGAGATCGGAGATGCAAATTCAAATAAAGAGAGCCTTAAAATTTTTCAAAGAAAACGGACTTCAAAATGATCCCTCATTATATTGAATCCTTGGTAATTCGTCAAGAGGGTAAAGTTGGAAGCTCCATCCAGCATATTGTTATTCGCTGAACTTATACATCGTGAAACATCCTTAAATTGCCATACATTTTTCTCATGATATAAATAACTTGCTTATTAAATACTCATGCAAACAATGGCCTAGATTGTGAGTCCTTGATTATTTATTTCTCCATGTTATAATCTTTGATACTTGTAGGATGTGGATGACGATGAATGGTCCTCTTGCACTTACATAGGAAACATTAATTGTTGATGACCATTTTTGGCTTTGTGAAAATTATATGTTGAAATTATGTCGTCTTAATACTTCAAATTGTCATTCCTACACATACGCACCATTTGGTAATGCCAAAAGGAGAACATGACTCGGTTAGACATTTAGTTGTATTTGTTGAATATTCTTGGCATTGATTGAGGAAAAGCGTAAATTAGGATGGTATATGCGTATGGTAACTTGATATAGGGAGCTTACATTCTTGAAAATTTTGTATGAAGAAGATTAGATTATTGAGCTACATTGCATATCTTTCTTTGGATCATGAAGGAAGTCTTGATGTCATGCCATGAGTTATATGCACCTCACGCCATTATCTTGCTTATAACTATCTCTTCACACACACATATTCTCGTCTTCTTGTTGATGACAAAGGAAGAGAAATAATCTTGATTCTATATACTATGTGATTGTGTGAGACCATTAGAGGAAGGGCATATCTTATTATAGCTAGGGGAGCCAGCTATAGGCTTAATTTCTATATGAGATAAATTGACACATCTTGAGTATACAAGAGATGATAGCATTCTAAGTGAGATTTGTTGTACTTAATTGATTTCCATTTGATACATCTTACCTTATACAGAATCAATGCTTGTCATTTATTATGTCCTAATATGTACTTTGAGTGAATTCTTAGTTGGTATATACATACACACTCATGAAGACACATGTGAGAAGTTGGATAGATGGATTAAAGCCAAAGAAACTTAATGTTACAATGGACATGCTATAGAATTTTCATCAAGTCTAATGTCAAATAGCAACAAAGAATGCATAGGCTAAGTTACTATAAATTATGATTGATCTTGAAATATTACTTGGTTTGGTTGACATTAATTATTGTGCTTAATTTAAAATCCCCATTAATTTTTAAAAATCCTATTCACCTCCTAAAAACCCTATTCACCCCCTCTAGGATTGTTTTATTGGTTTCAATTTCTAAAGCTACCCTGAAGCCCATATCCACCTGTTCAAGAAAATCCCTGTAATACAATATAGTTGTTATTTTTGAATCTTGAAGCTTATAGTCAACTTACAATGGATTAGATTGCATTCGACTATTTTCAACTTTTGGAGGCCTACTGCGTTAGTACAATTTACCATAGTGCCAATCTAGTCGACTACATTGGTTTTCTCAAGAAAACTACCTCTCTTATTTTCGACATGACTTTCTCTAGAAAAATCAGATTGAGGCACCATTTCTTTTTTTCTTGGAAAGCTAATGAAATGGTTTGTTAAAATATGACAATATTTTCAAGAAGCACACTTGTTTGAAAGAATATGAACTACATGCAATGAAAACGGTGTCCAAAGGTCATTCTAGGCCATACTCATCAAACCAAGAATCAAAAGAAGACTAATATAACAACAAACAAAAGATAACAAAAGTAGCATAGCCTATACATTTTTTGTTGCTATTTGATATTGGACTTGATGAAGCTTTCTTAGCATCTCTAATATAGCTTTTAGCTCATTTGATTTCAGTCCACACCAACCTCTTGCATCTCCCTGGATCTGCTAATAACTTATCATGATTAGCTATCAATTACTTATCCACTTTCTCGAATCTGTATTCATGAGTGAGTATGAATATACTACTAAGCATCCATTCGAATAACATATTAGAACATAATTAACATGTAGTTAGCATCAACAAAATGTAAGCCTACATCATCCAACTATATGAATAACATATTTTATTCACATATTATTTTTTTTGTCATAAAACTGATAAATGTACCAGGTGTTACAAAAAAAAAAAACTCTGCTACATCTGTTTCTAGACACACCAAGACTATAAATCTATAAGTCACTTTTGCTAGGCTCTCAATTTTGCAAGGCCATGTAAGAGTCATTTGTCAGCTTGGAAAATTTCACTGCTTTAGTCACAAGCTTTAGTAAGTCTCTATTCTAGATATTGGGGGGGGGGGGGGGTGGAGCGAGCTGGGGGGAGTGTCGTACTTGCATAATATTGTTCATATGATAGGCTATCACTGTTATAGACATCTGTCAAATTGCAATATTCCATTTACAAGAATAAACGTCTAGTACTATTGGTTTAGATAAAAATAAATAAAATTAAGGTAGGGCCTAGGCAAAAGAAGAGGAAATTGAGAAAAAAGATTGAGAAAAGTCGAAAGTGTGTCTATCTAATTAATATGCCAAAATAATGGGTAAAATGAGACTACCACAAATTTATCCTGGATAACTGATTGTTAATACATTGGAAAGCTTACAGGTTGTCAAAGTTGTGGTCACCAAAAACAGACCATGCATCGTGTAATTATCATGGTGTTCTTCTTCTTTTTTTTCTTTTCTTTCTTTATGGCCTTTCCAGTGCAATCTTAACGATGCAATATTTTTTTTGCCTCAACGTTCTCTCTGACTTGACAGATTGTGTATAGACAAGATTGTGTCTTGCATGAGTGATATGTGTCTTGCATGAGTGATATGTGACTTGCTAAATAAAAAATAAACTGTTGCGAACGATTATAACATGTGTGTTGTGGGTATATGTTGATGCTACAATAAATTATGTTCTAGGATCCAGGGTTTAGTTGCACCCCTAACCATAATATTTGCCAAAACCTACAGCTAAAACCCCAGGGTTTACAATAAGTAGCTGAAACCCTGAGATTTGCCATGTGTTGCAATCGACAATAGAAGATTCTACTAACAGGAGTCAATATTCTCGTTGGAATATGGGTGTATTTTTGCCTTTTAAGGTTCTTTTTTATAATTCATCATTAATTTTTTATCAATCAATTTGGACGGAGGAGATCAAAGCACGTGTCATTTTTCTTTCTTTCTTTCTCTTTCTTTATTTCTTCTCTATCCTTAACTGCAACCCTCTGCCCCCGGTGCTCGACTGCTCCATTTTCATTGCCATCCCTTGTTGCCAGGGCTCTCATCCTTCTTCATCAGCATTCACCTCCCCTTATTGCTACTCGTCTCTTCTCCTAGTTCACCAATCGCCAAGACCCACCAAAGAAGCCCATATCCCATAATTACACGATTGCATGTGTGTTGTGCATGCACGTGCAGGGGTGGATGACAGGGGGTGTGTGCGGGTCTGCTTGCACAGTAAGGGTGAGCAAAAGTTCGGTTGATTCGCCATAGGACCTATCGAACGGATCGATTTGAAATGTTTGGTTTCATGGGTTGGACGAAAAGAATCTGTAACGCCCCCGACCTTGGGGGCCGTTACCAACAATACTCCAAGTCCTGATATCAATATGCATTCTAATAAATACTCAATTACACCAAGGTATAAACAGAGCATCTATTTTAGTAGTGACAAACAATCCATCTAATCACAAAAGGATAATCCATCGTCAAATTCTATTACAAAAGTCTAATACCAAATCAAATTACCCACATCCGGGTAAAGTTCTCAAAAAGGAATACAGTGTTTTGTCACGCTAACAAAATAGAAGCTATAATTCCCCATACGTGCCATACTTCTAATCAAGTCTACCACCTGTGGTAAGGGACAAAGCGAACAAATAGGGGATAAGCTGAATTAGCCCAATAAGGGGAAATCAAACGAAAAATAATTACATTAATTTGTATTCCGAGACGAAGTCAAAACTTTGACGAACAAGCGATAGCCATTGACAATAATGTAAATGGGGCTAAACAATTATACAAAATGATCACTAGTGGCCATAGGCCCAAATTGAACACAAAAAACACATACCGGTAGCGTAATAGCCGTCATCATGAGGACTATCTGAAAGCCACTAAAAGTGACCACGAAAGCCACTATGGTGGCTACAAAAGTCACTCTGCGACTACAAAAGTCTTAAAGACTCCCTTTTCAACAAAAGGCTGTTCATTTTAATGATCATATGCAAATTTACGAATTCGAACTCAATAGCAATGACAGTGATTACGAAGCAATTGAACAAAACTCCAAAGTCATAAAAACTAGCAAAGCGATACTACGTATCAATTCCTTGCCACAGCAAGAAGTACGAAAATTCCTTACCTTAATCAAGCTCTTGGTACAAAATTCTCAAGCGCCGCCTTAGAATCTAAAGAGCCTCCCAAGCCTTCTCTCTCCCTCTCTCTCTCAACCTTTAAGAAGAGAAGCAAGAGAGCCTAAAGAAAATGGCTTGAAAGAAAAAAGGAAGCTATTTAAAGGAAAGTCTTAAGTTGGCAAATTACACTAACACTCTCCAAACTTTAGATACTTATTCAAAATGTACCCAAGACTTCTCAATATTTACAAAAAGGGAACCCAACATTTTCATTCAAAGGAAAACTATTCCTTCAACCGAATCCTTCAGTCGCGAAATAGCCTCCTTCGTCCTCATTCTTTTTCATTCGACCGAAAACTTTCCATTCGACTGAATCCATCAAGTACTTCTTTTCTCGATTTAAAACACTGTTCATTCGACTGAAAGTACTATTCATTCGACTGAAACTACTATTCATCAACTGAAAGTAATATTCATCAACTGAATCCATCAAAGATGGTTTAACGACCGATTTTCTCTAATGATTTATCCCTTAATTTATTTTTCAACAAATATGATCTTCATTAGCATAAAAAGAAGCTCTTACAGGATCGGTTGGCCAAACTCAATTTTAGGCATAAACAATAATTACTTACACATGCTAACAAGCCCAAAAAAATTTAATTTGTACAAAAAGCAAGCATAAGTTCAAAATCTTAATAACAATGCATAACATCCAAAAGCGAAACTAGGTCAAAGCCAAAAGGATCATGATAAGGACTTTGACATCTTCAAAACCATCATCATCAACCTTCAACGAGCATAAACAAAACATAAAGGGAAAAAAAAAAACATTGCCATGGTTCGTCGATTTCAGTATAATAAACACAAGGAAAAAGAGTTTATCAACATGGCAACAGTATGATAATACGATATGATGACAATGCTGTAGTTGTTAGGTGTGCCAAAAAAAAAAAAGTAGTTACCCACCTAAGTTACCTCAGCGACTGAGTCAATAACAATAGATGCACCATATTTGATCACATTTCCTTCTCTGAAAGGAAAAAAGAATTAAGAAATTCAGCAAATGAATCTGTGAAAGCAATTTCACTAATGAAAGAAATAAGTACCTGAAAAATATGTCTTTATATTTTCAATCTCATCCGTAGCTTGTTAAAGATCAATAGGGGAGAGGTTGATGCATAGACGTGGAGGTTACGGTTTGGGTGTGGTGAAGGTGGCAGTTTAAGTGTGAATTAGGCAGAGGCAGAGGCATGGCGTGTGGAGGAGGAGGCAGGAGCATATTTGGCATGAGATGTAAAGGTGGAGGTAGAGGCGGAGGTGTAGGCGGTTGAGATATGAAGATGGAGCGTGGAACAAAGTTCGTGTGAGATGTGAAGGTGAAGGAAAGGGCAGAGGCGATTGAGATGTAGAGATAGAGGCGGAGGCACTGGAACTGGAACTGGGAGTAGGAAGTGGAGGTGGACACGAAAGCGAGACAGAGTCGCAGCTGCAGAGCACAGTCGGCAGATATGGAGTTGGAGGTGTGGTAAAACAAAGTCAGCACTGGTAGTGAGATGTGGGTGGGTTGGCAGGTGCGCATATGTGTTAGGGTTAGAGATTTGTGGTTACTCCTTTTTTATAAAAGTAGCTAAATATAACTGCGGTAGCTAGTAGAAAGTAAATGGGTTAGATTAATATATGATTTGGTATATTATATACGGTTGTTTCAGTTTATACCGATTTCAAAAAGCTGGAACCAAATTGACCGAACTGAATATGCAGTTTGGAAGGGAAAAAAAAAAGCTATTTGGTTTTTAGGTTGTTTTGGAATTAGCTGGAATGGTCGGTTCAGTTTTAATGATTTAAATACTCTCCTCTAGTGTCGGGATGCCTGATGGATGTGTGTGCCCGCGTATGCATAGGGAAGGGTGACTGAGGGGGTATGATGGGTAGAGGAGGTGACGGGTGTGTGTGGTGGGTTTGTCTGCAGAGGTTGATGGTGGCAGCTGATAGAGGTTACTGGTGGACAACAATTGGGGCTTCTGTATGGAGGATAGTGGTTGGTTTATATGTGGAGATTGGTGGTGGGGGTGGCTGATGGAGGTTGGTGATGGGTAACAGGGGAGGGGCTGATAGGTCTGTAGGTGGAGGATGATGGTGGCAACAGCTAGTAGAGGTTATTGGCGGGAAACAGGGGAGGGTGGGTGCATAACGAGTGCGCATTTATGCTTGAGTAAGTTGATGGAATATGGAGGAAGCTAACAATAGTGGTAAAGGTGGTGGGGGAAGCTAAAAATAGAGGTGGTTAGTGATGGTGGAAGTAGAAGAAGATCGGTTTCGTCAAAGGTGGGTAAAAAGACAAAAATGTTTTCCATCCTAACAGATTTTCTTATGCTGCTTAGTAAAATCTTTCGGTTACAATACATGGCAAAACTCAGGATTTTAGCGTCTTATATATAAACATTAGGATTTTAGCTATAGGTAACCTTGGAGTTTAGGTTGCAATTAAGCCATTATAAAAATCCATGTTTTTTGCCAACTAACTTTGACACGTTAATGATAAATTTCATGGCTACTTCCTTTTAGTTAGCATTTATCCAAGCCCATATTTCTTTGTTTTTCACTTTTTCAAAGATGTGCCCACCTAGTAGTGAATTAAATTTACTCCTAACAATGATGACAAAAAAATATAAGGTCGTTCAAATATATAGGATTTTGTTAGTAGTTACATTTATCCAAATATACAACATGGTCAGAGATGAGGCTTCTCAAATAGCAGGCCCAGGCTCATATGTTGACCCAACCAATGAATGTCCGACACATAAATTGTTCATATTTGGGCTGTAAACATCACTCATACAGTAAATGATTGAGGTAAGAGGACTGCTACTCAATATGTATACAGTGTAATATGTAGCTTCCTTAATAAATTCAAGGCTATCCAAGCCAAGCATTTATGCTACGTATTCCTGTATTACTTACTTTATTGTACGTTTTTGGCTATATTACATTATCAGGTTAATAAGCTTAAAACCTAAATATCTATACAAAAGAAAAGCGTAATGGTGAAGCATCCAAACACTACGGAGTTTATTTTTCTAATAGTTGTATGTACATCTGTATGTTGTTTCTAGAAATATTAGGATCATGAATAAGCAGTACCTAATGGGTATAAATAATAAGAATTTTAGGATCAATGAGGCTGTATATGCTCTTATGCACACTATATAATTTTATTTTATTTTTGTACAATTTTGAGAGCTAACAAAGCAAAGTTTGTAAGGGAGCGGCTACATAGCTGGACTTGATTAAATTTTATGAATTTTGAGGTGAAAGTAAATGTTGAATTAACATTTGGACATGGATGATAATAATTTGCTAAAAATAGAATTTTTTTATTATGAATTGTTTATATATTTATAGCTTTTAGTTCAATATGAACAAATAACAAATAGTTTGACTCAAGCTAATTAACCTAGTTGAGATGGTCTACATACTAGATAAATGAGATGTAGTATAAGTGAAAAATTAACTAAGAAAATGGCGGGCGTTCATGTTTTCAAGGTAATTACTATTCAATGTGCAAAACACATTAATTCTACTAGTATTCAACAAAAGTATGGTTAAACCGAATCAACACATAGTCATGCTAATGTACATTTTGGCAAAAGTTTACATTTTGCACAAAATGGGATGGATGATGAAATGAAGTGCAAGTTGGTACCGCAACAAATTATCTCTAAAATCCCTACCCATCCTTCTCTCCAGGAAAATGTATATCTCCGGAAAAGATTTTAAGTTCATATCATATCAATTTGATTATGCAACCACCATATGGAATCTTTGTATGGTAATGGAACTCTTGCTCCAGTGTAGCCTACAGTGAATATCCTTGTTTTTCCTTTTTATTTTTTTATAAGTGGCATATAACCCCCCTATGGTTTAGATAGGAGTTTTTCTTCATCCCGTATGGTATCAATTTCATTGCTTAACCCCTTATGGTTACAGAATCATTCCAATTAGACATAAGAAGAAAAGGATTCGTGCCTCTCAAGTGAAAGCAAAGGAAAATTTGGAACAAAACACTTTAAATAGATAGTTTTGCCAGTTGAATTAGGAAATTTGTTTTTCTATATCATTTTTTTCTCTTTACTCTTCAACTTCTTTTTATCATCCAACCCACCGCTATCGTGCTATTAATGACAATGAGTTAATTGCACTAGCCACTCCTGAGGTTTCCCTTTAATGCACCCCTATCTGATTATCTATAATTTCTTATACTCAGCCTCCAGAAAAACTTTTTGTCTCACAATGTTAACCAAGAGCTGCAAAAAGACTTTAATGCCATCCTTTATTACAATAATGAAGATAAAGCATTTTGTTGGATTCTGGAGGGTAAACAAATTGGAAGAGATCCAAGGCATGCCTTTGATAAAGAAAACAAATGCAATAACTAAAAATTAGCCTTGATTTTATTTCTGCAAACATTGAAATCACATCTTAAAGCCACCGATAATCTTATTTTTCTCCAACGCGACGAACTCACATGTTCGAATCAAGAAATTTGTGTTCTAATTTCAAATGCTACAAACCCATTGAAGGTATCACGAATTATTTCACGATTTTGTCTTGAATATGCACTTGCCTAATTTGCACTTTTGTTCACCCAAATCTATGCATGATAAACCTCAGCTAAATTGAAGCCTTAATTTGACTATGCTATGAACTAAAAAAAAATCTGCACTTTTTCAATATGCACTTTGGAATTTCCAAAATCTATGAGCCATAATTCACAGCTAATTTTACGACCTAGTTAGAACCCCAAAGAAATTGAACTTAATAGCATATATATGAACTCTAAAGTTGAGTTTATGTGTGTTTATACGCGCACGTGCACACACATTTACACGCGCACCCTTGTGTGTTTAAAAATGTGTATATGTATATACATATATGTGTGTGTATATACATATATGTGTGTGTATATAGATACTTTCATATAACAAAAGTGCATACTTTTAGATAACAAAAATGTATATTGGAAGGAGACATGACTTGCTTCCACTTCTCTAGCACAGTGAGAAGCATTCTTGATGTAGATCCTGACAAATACAACCATGTGGAATTGGCTAATTTTAGCTAAGTTTGAAAAACCTTCCACCTCATGTAGGTGTAGCTATTAAGATGCATTTATTTTGCCTGAAACCAATGTTAGGGCTGAACTTACTTCTGATAAAAGCTTGCTTGACATGTTTGCAATCTATGAAAAATCTAAGGAAATACGTGTTTTCTTAGACATTATTGAAAATGCAAGTAGAGAGGCAACTAGAAATGATAGTAGAGCTGGGGTGATGATGTAGCAAGGGGTAGAGGTGCTCATGGAGTAGGGGAAAGTTTTGGTGATGTTGCAAGAGTTAAGGCGGGTAACGCAACAAGAGGCAGAGGGTTTAGTAAGGCATCTGTTATCTTTGACATGTATGATGAGGTAGAAAATGAAATGGATAGAGATGATGTTGCTGAGGAAGAAATACATCATTGCAATGATGATTCTCAAGACTTTGATTGAGAAGAAGGTGAATAGTGAGAGTGATAAAAGCTTAGGTGTAAATGACGAAGAGCCTATTACACTGGAAGGTCAATTTTAACAGATGTATCAAATTGTGATGATGATGATGAAAGCGCTCTTTAAGACAATGATGGCAATCTAGCTATTGAAGCAGTAAATATAGACATGTACATGAGGGGAAAGTTGTTTCAACATAACCAGGAGAAAAAGTTGAAATCTATAAGGTTGTGTTGTTTGAAGATGTCAATCGTTGTAGGGCTACTTTGAAGGATTGTTCTATTGAGAAGGGGTTTAAGCTGGTCGGAGATAGGAATAAAAAGGTAAGGGTTTCTGTCCATTGTGGCAAACTTGGATGTAGTTGGAGAATACATGCATCTCATCTTCCTATGGTAGAACTTATAAATTCAAGAAATGTGGCCTTGCACATTCTTGTATAACGGCCACTGCTAAGAAAGAGGCCAATCCCACTTTGATTTCATACAGAAGATGAATTAAGAACATTAAGGAAAGTTCTAAAAAAATTGTTCGGATAGCATGCACAAAATTTTGCTAGAGAAGTAAGTGTAGAGGCTCACAAGATGGATCTATATAAAGCAAAAAAGAAGGCAATGGAATCCTTTAAGGGGTCTCATACTGAGTCATATAAGAAGTTATTGATATATGAGCATGAGGTAATGAAGATTTATCCTGACAACTAGTTCAAGCTTGGAACTCAAAAGAGTTAGCCTTGACTTGGATCTACCTCACTTCCATAGGCTATTCTTCTCATTTGCAACTATTAAAAATGGATTTAAGAATTGTTGTAGGCTATTTTTTTTACAGTAGATGGATGTTATCAAAAAGAGGCCTAGGCATGTTACTATTTGCAGTGGGTATGGATGGGAATAATGGTATATTACCTATGGCATTTGCTGATGTTGAGAAAGAGAACACTTAGAGCTGGAAGGTTTTTCTTCATCATTTTTATAAAAGCATTGCTGATGGTCCGAGCCAAAGCCATGGATATCCGTGTTTGATGGCCAAAAGGCATAACCCTTTACTTTTCAATTGTTTTATGCTTACAATCTTGCTTTCTCAACCTATGATAATATTCTTTTCATTAATAGGGTACTGAGATAGCCTTGGCTGAAATTATACCACAGGCAACTCACATAAGGTTGACAAGGATCATGAGAAAATTATACCTATGGTTAGCAATTCTTGGTATAAAGAAATAACTAGAACTTACTTACCTAAAGAGGAGGTTGACAAGGATAGGTTGTCTTGGGTTATTGAACCCAGTGGAAAGTTTTCTATAGCTAGTGCGTATAGACTAGCTATTGGCAAACCTAGTAATACCGATGTTAGTAAAGAGTGGAAGTGAATTTGGAAACTTAAAATCCCCTATAAAATCATTTTGTTTCTATGGCTTGTTTTACACCAAAGAATCATGTCTAACAGTAATGTGGGTTGCTAGGAACTTAGCCCAGGATTCGAGATGTGCTCAATGCAATCAATTTGAGGAAACAACTGAACACATTATTAGAAATTGTACCAAAGCTAAGGAGATCTCGAGGAAAATGGTTTCTAGAGAACAAATGAGGGATGAGGAAAAGATGAATATGAAAGCTTGGTTAAAAGAAAATTTACATGAGAAAGCTGATCGCAGGTTCAGAGACATCAAGTGGAGCTTTATGTTTGCTGCAGCTATTTGGCAAATTTGGAAAGACAGAAACAAAGAAAGCGTAGAAGGAACTAAGAGCCAGATGGACATATCATGGAGAAATATTATAAGCCTGGCAGAAGAAATGGAGAAAGCTTTTCCAAAAGGGAACAAAAATATATCAGAGCCAAGAAAACTCACACCTTGGTGTCTTCCTCTTGTAGGTACCACAAAATTGAACATTGATGGAAGCTCCAAAGCAGACATGCGATGAGGCTTTGGAGGACTATTGAGAGACAACACAGGAGCATGGATGGGAGGATTCTATGGAGCTATTCTAGTTTGTATTGCACTAGAAGCTGAGTTACATGGAATTATGGAAGGACTGAAGCTAATCAAGAAAATGGGGCTCGGGGATGTCACAATAGAAACAAACTCACAAGCGGCAAGAGATCTCATTTTGGCCAACAACAATAGATTTCATCCTCTGAGCAACCTTATCAGAGATTGCATTTTATCTTATTAGAACTACGAAAGCTAAACTTGTACATGTATATAGGGAGGGTAGCAAATGTACAGATTATTTAGCCAATATTGGTGCTCAACAAGGAGAAGGGTTTGTGTATCTTATGCAACGACCTAAAGTGGTTACTCCCCTGTTAACAGCTGATGTAGCTGAAGTTACCCATGAGAGTCTGTAAACTGGTTTAATATTTATTGTTATTACTTTCTGTTGCACCAAAAAAAAACTCACATAAGGTGTTGCAGGCATATAAACTACAACTTTAACTCTAAATACCCTCCCATCAAGCTTAAAGCGATATATTGTGTGCTATTAATGCATACAGTGCAGATGACATCAACCTTGTTATGAAACAAATAGAGGACTTGTCACCAGAAGCTCTGCTAAGTAGTTAAAGTGGGATAAGGTAGAAAGTTGGGCTAGGTATATATTTGACCCTACTTGTTAAAAATGAGCATGTAACCAATAACATTATGGACCCCTTCAACAATTGGCTTGCGAACTTTAGAGGAAAAAGTGTGCTTTCTATGGTTGATACCATTAGGCCTAGGCTAATGTGTAAGGTACATGAGAGATTTGAAAAGGCTATATCTTGGTACGCTGGGGTAGCTCCAAAGATGATGAAAAAATGCAACAAGCAATTGCTCGATCTAGGTTATGTGAAATAGTGATGGGTGCTAGAGGTACAGAGTTTGAGATAGTTGATCTTGGAAAGGTGCATATAATGACTCTACATTGTTGTGGGGTTTGGGTAATTGGCATACTTTACAAGGATGTAACAACATGCATCACTACTAGGAGAATGAAAGTGACAGATTTTGCTAGTGTATGCTATAGTAGGGAGTAGCGACATTTAAATGTTTATGGTGAGGTTATGGACCAATGCATGATAACCCATCAACAGCCAAATTCAGGTGATCCCTTGTAGCCTTTACCATAAAGGAGGTTGCATGAAAGGCCAAGAGAAAATAGAAAAAGGGTAATTGATGAACCTGCTAGAGAAGGGAGAAGATCATGCACTATCAAATGTGCAATTTGCAAGGAAATTGGTCATAACAAAAGGACCTATTAGAGGGCACCAGTAGGAAGCAATAGAAATGGTACTGCTACAAGGAAAGTAAGCGGTAGTGGTGGTAATGTTAGTGGCGGAAAAAGTGGTGTTGGTGATAGTCCAAGTCATCGTGACAGTCAACTTAGCATGAATATAGATGCAAGTAGTAACTTCATTAGCATATTTATTATCAATATTAGTGTTATACTCGATTCATGCTATTTTTAACTTCTGCTTATTGTGTATTATTAGGGAGGACCTGATGTGGTGGCTCCTAGTTAGGGAGGCAAGTTCAAAGCCAGTGTGCAGATTTTTTAAGTAAATAGTGTAATTACTTTTGTGCAGATGCGCAAAAAATGTGCTTGTGAATGATCTGCAAAATTGCACCAAAGTGCAACATGCTTGTGCAAAGATGTGCAAAATTGCACCGAAGTGTAGTGTACTTGTGCATATCAGTGTAGTTGTGCAAAAATGTGCGAAATTGTACGAAGTGCAAGTTGTGTGTTTGTGCATACATGTGCACAAAGCATCACAAATCATCCAAACTATCTACGGTTCAAAGTTTAAACATCATTCAAGCCATCATGAGTAAGTCGAAAGAATAACAGACATAATCTTATTAAACATAAAAACTTCATTAACATTTAATTGCAGTCATTGCATGCTACAGGATTCCTAGTAAAAGAGAGTTCAATAGTGTGATTTGCTTGAATTAATTGCACTACATAAACACATACCATCTTTCATTTGCTGATGACAAATATTATCATCATGACACAAGACACACGTCCGTGCATGAAGAAATTAGAGGATAGATAACCAACAACTTCATTATTGCTTAATTCAATTCAATTACTTGCAGTTTGTGTTATCTACAACATCATTTGCCTTAAGTAACTACAAGTTTGCTTCTTCATGGGTTTCAGGGCCTTAAACCTGTTCATACATGTATGGTATACCCCTATGATTTACATTAGACATGGATTCAAAGTTGCTCTATCAAGGTCGCACCAATCGAATATGTTACATCCTCTACTTGCATAAGTGAAGATCAACTTCCCTTAGTTGGCTTCTCATCAGTTTCAACAATCTTCGATCTAAACCAGACACTCATGTACCTAAACCTCAAATCCAACTAATCCTCACAATTTCCTGATGTAGACATGTTTCCTTCCTCAATCTCGGTTTAAGGCCATCTTTTGAAGTGGGAGGAAGGGATCTGGACGTGAGTAATTGCAGTCAAAGGTCTTGTACCTAATTCTTAAGGTTGTGTTTGACGACAAGTATAAGGGCTCCGCATAGGATAAAAAATTTCCTATCTGGCATTTGGCTGCGTACTTAAAGGCCGTCCCATTCCTGAAGGAGTGATCGAGATTAAGCCGTGTCGCGAAACGTGCTAAAAATGATGTTTTTCTTTTTGGCTTACTAGACCCCGACATATAAATAGGATTCTTTTTTCATCCCACAGGAGTGGGATAATTCTATACATAGAGGGGGCAGTATAAAATTAATCCTACCAGGATTGGATACAAAATGGGACCCACATCAATTTTCTTCTTCTTTCCCGTCACCACCATTGTCGCAGCTGCCAGCGGCCTCTTCATGTTCCACCCACCGCCTGCATCATCCTCCCAATGCTCCATCACAGCCTCACGTCCGCCAGCCTCATGCATGGCCTCTTTGCTGTCTTCTCCGTCCACCATCTCCATCCAACCCCTCAACCAATCTTCTCCGTCCACCCATCTTCTCACGGCTGCTAGCCTCACGTCTGCCCATCTTTTCCCGCTTCTTGTCCGTCACAGCCTCGTATGTGCTAGCCTCACGACCTTTCCATCTTCTTTTCCATCCACAGCCTTCGTCCTCCCCCTCAACCCATCTTCTCGGTTCATCGCAGTCTTCTCCACCGTTGCTTTAGATCTGAAAATTATTGTGATATATATGTTTTTTTTTACTTTGTAAATTGCTTATCCGGCTTATAATAACGGAGTTGCTTCAAACACTGGACATGATTTGTAACTTATTCAGCTTGTCTGCCCTTAACCGACTGAATAATCATGCGTGCCAAACACAACCTACAAATATTTTGGATATAGAGATAATAATAAAAGCGAAGGTATTTTTAGTATTCAAAAGCAAAAAAGTGTCATGTTAAAAAATCTTGTAACGGCCTTTGACCACCGATTAGTTTTGTGTAGATCCATATAATGCAGCTATAAAGACTAGCAAGGCAGAAAGCAATAAAAGTAGACAAGGAGAGCCGAATGTACCTCAGGAATGCCAAGTGCAATTAATTCAACTGACAACCACCATCACCATGACTAACACCTCAAATCACCCAAACATCTCCAATCACCAAAGTAACCGGCATTGCCTCCATCGCTGCCAAAAAAATCTAACACCACCCTTGACAAGGAACTTGCAATGAAAGGTCCCCTTGTTTTGGCCTGGGCTTTGCCCAGGTCAAATAGCTATAGTATTATTATTATGATCATAAAAGCTATATAATCAGGTGCTGAGGTCCTACTTATTACACTTCAGTCATAAGATGACTAGTGACTACCAAAAAAAGTACTACAGACATTAATGACATATACAGAAGGGAAAAGTGCAGAAAATGCTTTGATACCCTGATGATTTTCATTTACATGGCATGAAGAGATAAAGAAAATGTACGAAAAATTTGTTGTATCAACGAGAGAGCAACCTCTGCAGATACCTATCTGTTGCTGCTAAAAATATGTCCCGCGTACGTTGCGGAACCCGAGCCTGGACCGATGACCTGCAAGATAGAAAACGAGTGACCGCCGGGTGGGGGAACTCTCCGATGCTTAAGTCAGAGCGCAGCTACATGATAATGACTCTGAAAAAGCATGAATGTGTGTAGTTGTCCCTATACCTGGGGGGTAGACCCCTTTATATAGCGGTAGGAAGAAGAGCCCTAGTAAGACTGGACCGTAGGCTAGATGTGTTAGGATCGCACTAGGATCCTTGAGGATCACGTCCTGATCTCTGATAAGATAACTATCAGTCTTCCAGTTCAACTAGGATTGCCGGTATTCCCCAATTATTGGGAGTTTTATTTGAGGTATATCATATGCCCCCCACTTCTTTAGCCAAAATGTTTGGCTGAGGAAGTTTATACCTGGTGTCTTGAGACACACGTCAGATTTGTAAGGGATTCTCCATCCGCTTGTAGGGGTAATAATATTTCTCTACTCCATGTGCTCGGACCGAAGCTCTTGGGAGCTTAAGCCTTGAAACTTTGCCCGAGTAGGATGCTAGAACTCTAGCTCTTGAGAGCTAGGTCTTTCGAATGTCGCCTAAGTAGGCTATTTGGAATCATCTTTGGGAAGATGAATCATGGGATCTCGGGATCCATTAGAGGTTGTGCCCCACGTTAGCCTCTCTAGAGAGAGGACACAGAGCTGTGCATGCAAGTTGTTGCATGTGCTAAGTGTTTGAATGTCCCCTTGAGGGGTCACCTCTCCTGTGGAGGGTGTTTGTTTTGTGCAAGTGTGTGTTCTTTAGCTTGAGCTGACCACATCATGCTTGCGTTTTACTTTGACGCGAACCCTTATCGTCAGCTAAGGGCTGGCAAAGAAGCCTCGCACTCACGCTCGGCCAGGTTTCGAATTAACAAAACAGGGTAGGGTGACGAACTCCCACTTGATTTTGCCGTTTCACGGGTTAGAACTATAGCTAAACCGTTCGGATAGAACTTGAGCTCTATCCTGTCACCCTTGAGGGTGTTACCCTTGAGGGTGTTTGTCCCTTGAGGGACCGCCCTAGAGGGCTAGTGGAATGTAGAGTTCAGATAAGCGCCCTTGAGGGCTAATGGAGCACGAAACTTAGAATTCTCGTATGTGCCCTTGGGAGTTTGACGGAACTTAGAGTTCTCGTATGCACCCTTGAGGGCGAATGGAGGGCGAAGCTCATGAAAGTAACCTTGAGGGTTTGACAGAACTTGAAGTTCTCGTTGTTGTTTGTCGGATGCCAAATAAGAATGCACGGGTCATGGAGCCTGTAATATGGTCGCTGTGGCGAACCTCCCTGTCTGATAAGACACAAGGCATTAAGCCTATATAAGAATGATCTCATAAAATAAAAAAGCCCCCTGGCCTTTGAGAAGGCGTGGATATATAAAAATGACTTTTCAGCCTATATGTAGGGCTCGGTCGTAAGAAGACTTGTGAGAGTAATATAAATGACCATAATTTGTCTGCTCGACTGTACGAGTATATAAAGCTAGAGAACGTGGAGTCCGTCTAAGCAAGATGTCTCTGGTGATCAGTAGATATAGAGGATGCGAAGTCCATCAGGCATATTAGTGATGCTTATTAGCAGATGCTGACGATGTGCTCTGATTCACTGATCAAGGAAACTGTGTGACTGCGAGACAATAGATAATGCCAAGTAGGTAGGATGTTGCAGTAGAAACCCTAGACGCCACTTCAAGTCACAAGGTGCTATGAATTTGTTCTTCGCTTTACGAAGTGATTTATACGTCATTGTTGATGCTTGTGGGTGCAGTTTAAGCCCTTGCAACAAGAAAAAGTACGTGACTGAAAAAACAGCCCTTGAAGCAATAAAGCATATGAAAATGCAACTATGTTTTTAACACAGAAATAAGAGCGGTGTTCAGACATCGTGGCCTTATTAGGACTTTGTTGGTTAGCCGACGGGGTTCGCTACACTGCGTGTCACATGTGAACTTAAAGAATCATTGTAGTCGGTAAGACACGACATGTAGTATACTCGCATCAATTGACGCGACTGGACAATGCTAGACCAAAAATTAAATAGGTCTAGGTAATATAGAAATGAGTACGGGAAGCAGCCCTCGGAAGACTTGCTAGCGTCTAAAATTATAGTCGCTTTATTTTTTAGTGACGTGCTACGCAATATAAAATGTGCACACACACTTTGAAGAACTCGCATCATATGCGAATTAAACGAGACCCTGTGGGTCTTCTATTCAAATATGCACTCTAAAAATTTCAACAAACTCTAAAAGAATGCGTAGCATGTTCAGTCTAATTTTGCATTCTAAGAAGCTTAATTTCAAAAGAGCTTCTAGTGTATGCCAAATAAATAAGACCACGTAGGCCTTAAATCTAAATAGGCCATTTTTTACGGGTTAAAAGTGTAAAACTTTTAAACATGTGTGGCCTAAGTTAAATGAATGAAACTCTTGGGTCTTAAACATAAAATAGACTTTTTTCATAGGCAAAAAGTCTAATGGTCTTAAAATCTGGCACATGTCTAATAAAAAAGACCCTGTGGGTCAAAGATATAAATATGCATTTTTTGTGGGCTTAAAGCATAATGCTTTTAAAAAGGTTGTGGCTAATGCGAAATAAAGAAGACCCATTGGGTCTTAACTCTAAATACCCATAATCATGGGGTAAAGCTGAATACTTTTTTAGAAATTGGAAGAATTGACCTGATTTGCTTCTGTCCCTTCTTCTTTCTTCAATAGAGAAGCCATAGCCCATCGCGGCATAAAGGCGAGGCGGCAGCATGATGCGGCGCAAAGGTGGACCGACAGTGACGACAGAGTGATAGTGATGGTGCCGCCCATCGCTGTGGTGGTGGCGCCGCCTTGCTGCTGGTCGCGGTGATGTTGGGTTCCGGTAACTAAGAGACCTTGTCCATGGCGCCCTCCATGTCAAACTGTAAAACCAAAGAATCGTGGTTGTACAAGGCCATGCTCCTTCGATCTCTCTCAATCGAAAGTAAGGTGGCGCGATAGGGAGGCAGTGGAGCAGTGGCGCACTGGTGGTGCTGCTTGTCTTGGCTTCGACCGACGATTGCATCTGAACTAGGTGCGGCGACTATTTGTTAGGATTTGGACCCTATGCGGCGGCGATCTGCTGGCTATGCGAGGCAGTGGTGATGGCGCCGGCGGCTTGTGGCGAATATGGTAGCCACCGATTGTGGTTGACGACGACGGCTTTTTTCCTGTCTCTGCGATGGCGCAGAACGAGAGCTTAATGGTGACCCATGGTGACGCCGATTTGGAAACCGTAGCGGTGCGACAGTGGCGATTAGTGCTATCGCTGGTCACTGTGGTGACGAGGGCACCCGTTGATGTGTCTTTTGTTCTCAGTCGGCGGGATCTTGACGGATTGATTCCGTCTCAGCTTTGGTACGAAGGAACAGATTGTTGCTGCCGCTATTCATGGTGGCAACGGGGCCGATGGCTGCACGATGGTGCATGTCTCGATGGCAGCGATCTGAAGATGACATCCAAATTTAGCGACGGCACTGCAGTGAGGGGTCACCATGGCGGGGCGACGGCGACGGAGCTTTTCCCATGGCTGCGGTGGTGCTGATCTAGAGCAAGGGTGGCCGAGGTGACGCCACTATCGGCTGTGCGTGGCGTCTGTCCCCTTGCCGGCGATAGTGACGAGGGCACCCGTTGACAACTCAATTCTAGCGATTGTGCCGATTGGAGCTCGTGGTGGCAGCGATGATGTCGACTGGTGTGGCAGTGGCTTGGAGGTGTCGCTACTGTCAATCATGGTAGACGGCGCGGTGAGGCCGCGACGGTACAGCACTAGTGCACAGCGGCGGCAATCTCTCTTTTTCTTGCTTCCCTTTTTTTTGGGTTGTTGTTGTATCTGCTCCGGCAACTTCACGCCGGCGGTATGTGCAGCCAGAGATCGAAGTGGTTGCACCTGTAGTTGCGGCGATGATGGGGTGACTCCGATGGATGAATCTTTGTTGAATTTTTTTTTTTTTTGCGATTGGACTGGAGATTTGCGGCGGTGATGGTTGTTTGGCAGTTGAGTGCAAGGCATCCCGCCGCCTGACCGTTTGTTGATAACAGCTTGGTTGCAGCCATGCAGCTCGCTGTCGCGGTTGGCTTTGGCGGTCTTCGAATCGCCCTGTATTTTTCCTCTTGGTTTTGCGTTGATGACGACAGTAGGGCCGTCGGTGGCTTGGCTACCGGCGACAGCTTGTTCTATCCCAAAGTTTTTTTTTCTTGAGATGTTTGTTGTTGGTTCCAGCAACTTTGTGATGCCGGTGACTCTGTTGTTACCCGCGGCATTTTGTGATCAGGACGGTGGCGGCCATAGATTGTTGGCCCACGACGGAGTGGATATGGAGAGAACTGTGGTGTTTGACTTGTTCCTCGCCGGTGGTCGTACGGTTGTACCGGCGCAGGTTTACAAACGGGACTTCCATAGATGGCTGCTCCGACAGCTTTGTGGTGGTGGTCGGCGGTTCATGGTGCCCGCGACCCGTAGGTGACGACTCTGATAGTGTCATGGTTGCGCCGGCGTGGGCCTGCCCATGTAGGTGCTGTTGGCATCTGTGGTGTTGCTGCTGTTTAGGATTTTCTCATGACGGCAGAGCGGCGTTGTATTTCTGTGACGATAATTCAATCTGGAAAAACATGGTGTTGAATTTTCTTGAGGTTGTATTTCTGTGACGATAATTCAATCTAGAAAAACATGGTGTTGAATTTTCTTGAGGTCAAACGGCCAGGCCGGCGGGTCCCACAGATGGCGCCAAAATGTTGCTGCTAAAAATATGTCCCGCGTACGTTGCGGAACTCGAGCCTGGACCGATGACCTGCAAGATAGAAAACGAGTGACCGCCGGATGGGGGAACTCTCCGATGCTTAAGTCAGAGCGCAGTTACATGATAATGACTCTGAAAAAGCATGAATGTGTGTAGTTGTCCCTATACCTGGGGGGTAGACCCCTTTATATAGCGGTAGGGAGAAGAGCCCTAGTAAGACTGGGCCGTAGGCTAGATGTGTTAGGATCGCACTAGGATCCTTGAGGATCACGTCCTGATCTCTGATAAGATAACTATCAGTCTTCCAGTTCAACTAGGATTGCCGGTATTCCCCAATTATTGGGAGTTTTATTTGAGGCGTTTCAACGAGAGAGCAACCTCTGCAGATACCTATCCACGTTGTCCAGTCCACAAAGCTCCTTCACAACGGGCATGGTTGCAGGAACCTCCAACTGGAATGGCAAATCAGACTCCTCTAACGCGCTCCAAGAACGCAGCTGTTTTCTTGCTTCTTTGATAGCAGCTATTGTTGCACAGTGAACTGATACTGCCAGAAGTAACGGCGGCTCACCAGAAGCTGCAAAAAGAAAAAATCAATCTGACTCATTGATTTGTGTTAGTTACATATTTAGTGCTAGGCAAATACATTGGCAAGAAAGGGAAACCGTGGATGGCAGTGGGGGGAAGACTGATATGTTGCTGTATTCATCCAGCTGGTCTCACGCGCACACGCGGGCAGATACCAAACCAAACAATTGAATACTGAACGAATCTAGTGGACTACATATATTTAAGTGAAACATCAACCTAGTTAATTGCAATTCCAATGTAGCTCGAGTGCTATATCATAAAATATTAGTACAAGAAGTAGGTTTCCTACAATGGAGTCCAGAAGCAGGGAAGACACTATAGCGAGGTGGCAGAGGCTGTTCGGAAGGCACAACATTTCAGACGATCATCATATTTGTACTCCAGATAAAATCTCAAAGTTTCGAGCAGAACTTATCTTGCCAAATGCCAAGTTACATGGCTACCAAATTATCGTGGTGAGTTTCTTTCTACCAAGTACATCCAATAATTTCACCACTCATCTTAACAATGTTATTGCCCCAATTTTACAATTAAAAGTGCAATCTTCATAAGTTGAAATTTTACAATATAAGAGAAAAAGTGGAAAAACAAAAAAAGAGTTTCAAGTGCATTTGGGTACCTGACGAAACTGACTAGAAGAACAAGGTTATATAGTTGCTATTACCCACTTTGCCACAGTTTGCAGTGGTCTGTTATAACTTTACCGTCATACATAAGACATTGTTGCGGCACAAACCTTCATCACATCAAAACTAGGCAATACGCAAAATGGGGCTTGCCATTTGTATAAACTCAAGAAAATTTACCCATATTTCCAATGCAGTACACATGAAATTACAAATGTCGCGGGTAACCATGGTCCCCAATGATCACAATACGGGTGCTTGCTTGCATATCAGCATAAAACACGTGCCTTGCACTATAACTTGTTAAGCGTTTTGCGTGTATTGTTCCCTTTGTTTCGTTGACGTGGCGGGGAAGGGGGAGCTGAGGTGAGTACTTATATCGTCCTCGAGCAGGATCAAGACGCTTGAGCATGATTCTGAGATTAGCATCGTGGAGTATTATAAAATCAGCCCGACAATTTTGCTTCAAACCAGCAAAGGAAAAGGATAATCCACAACTCTTTGACAAGAAAACTATAAGATATCGCGGCATCAAGATTCAAAGTAGATACCAAACACAGCTCCAACACAGTTAATAGTTAGTAAAGCTTTCAGTCACTATTTAGGGGAGGACTGGTATATTGCTCTCTCTCTCTCTCTCTCTCACACACACACACACAGAGAAACTATAACAAACAATTAAATAGTGAGTCAATCTTCAATCTAGTGGATTATGTAGAATTAAGTGAAACGTCATTCCAGTTCAATTGCAATGTAGCTGGAGTGCTACATCCGGGTAAATAGTGAGAAGTAGGCAAGACACTAGGGGGTTGCCTACTGAGGTGCGGAGGCAGTTCCAGAAGGTAACCAACATTTCAGTCGATCACCATATTTCTACTCCAGGTAATATAAAAAATCTTAAGAATCTGAGCAGGATTGATCTTGAAAAATGTCAATGTAAATGGCTCACCAAATTATTGTAGTGAGTTTTTTTGAACCAAGTAGATTAGAGACTTTGACCACTCATATTAACAATGTTAGGGCCAATCATTACAATTATAAGCACACCATTCATGATTGAAATATAACAGACAAGTAGAAATACAGGTGAAGTTCAAGTGCATTTGGGTACTTGGCCAAACTAACTAGAAGAACAAGGTTATGGCTTAGCTATTACCCACCGTGTCACTTGCAGTGGGCTTGTATACCTCTGCTTTCATACATAAGACATTTTTGGCCAAAACCTTCATCACATCAATGATAGGCAATACTCAAAATGGGGCGTAGCATTTGCACAAACTCAACACAATTTTCCTCTATCTCCCATGCAGTGTAAGTAAAATTACAAATGTTAGGGGTGACCATGGTCCCCTCCGATCACAAATTGGGTGCTTGCTTGCATATCAGCACATGACATGTGCCTTGGACTATCAACTTGTTAAGAGAACTGTGGGTGGTTTCCTTTGATAGACCACCTTCTACTCTCTCTGACCTAAAGAAAAAACTTCTCTCTCATCTCTCTCTGACATCCAAACCTACGTAGCGCCGGCCCACAGCGCGTTAGTGCGCATGGGCTGGTTTCTGGTGAGAGGCGTGTTCAGAACAGATAGATCTATGAGTTTAGATGGTGATTGACTTGGGTTGCAGAGGAGTGGCGATGTTTTCTTCGTCAATTCCAGTTTTTGCTGGTTTTCATGGTGGGGGCTTAGATCATGGGTCTTTCACACCTGGAGGGGTACAATCTCAAACCTTTATGAACGAGAGCCTTCGCCAATTCAGTCGCGTATTGGGTAATTATCTAGATTGAGGGTCTTAATGGTCTGATGCATCCATAGAAGGCGCGATGACACCGATCTCCTTGTGTTTTCTACTGATTTATCTATGTGTATGAGCTGTCTTGAACCTGTGGTTTCAATTCGAAATTGCCATGCTGGTAATGGAACAACAGAAGGAAATTGGCTGGGCAGATGAATGCGTAGTAAGCAACTAGAGCTTGAGATGGTTAAGTAGGTGGGGATGGGAAATATAAACACTGGGGATTTTATGAGGCGTTTTCTGTCCGAACCTTGAAATGACCAACCAAGAGGTTAAAGCTGCCCAAGAAGCTGTCCACAAATCAGAAGAGTTTGATATAAGGAGGAGCATTATGCCTATTGCTGCAGCTGTTATTTACATTGTAACCCAGCTTTTTGATGATAAGAAGCCCTTCAAGGTTGGACCTTGGCAACCATAAAAGTCGTGCTAATCAGATCTACAAGTGGACGGTTTCTCTGGTGGCGGGGTGTCTTGGTGGTGTGCGGTGGTAGCTAGTCCAACTGGTGAGGGGGATGGGTGTTTTTACTGCTCGCCATTCTAAATTTTCCGGTGGCTTTGGCGGAAGTTTCCAGTGGTGGTTGTGGTGACAGTAGCTCACTCTTGATCTCGCAGTGGTGGTGTTAATGCCGCTTGTTTCTTTGTTGGCCTTGATTCTGATGAGTCTATTCTAAAGCTTCTTAGGTGGTTTTGTACTTGGTCTCTGCACTTACTATTTAAATCCAAACAATAAAAATCATCTTTTAAAGGGGGGTGTCTGTTCTCTCAGCCTCATTGCAGGCGAGAACTTCATCTAAAGTAATCCTTTTGAGCCACGTACTCATTTAGTTCCAAGAATACTGTTATCTCCAAGTACCCTTGTCCTCTTGAAGCTTTCGACTGAGTGTAAAGGCCAAGTTGTGAGTTGCTTATCTAGTGGTGGGTTGTTGGGTGTCACAGGAGGCTGGTGGGTGGCGAGTGGCTATGGGGTTCAGATGGATACTCGGGATGCTCCATTGGTACTCGGGATGTATGCTGAGGCTGGTTCACGTTGGTTTCAGCTAGGGCGGATGAAGACCCTCCGGTGATTACCCTGGGTAGCTCCTACTGCTTGTAGCGTTTATGTGGTTTTGCTCAACTTTTTGGCTTTGTAATTCTGGTTATAGGGCATGGTTTCAGTCCTTCTTATAGTTTAGTGTCAGGCAGGGGTCTTGGTTTTTGGTGATAAGGGGGGTAGCGTTGCTTCAGTGGCTGTTTACAGCCTTGTTGTTTGTCTGCAGATCCTTCAATTGGATTCTATCAAGGGCTAGGGGTCAGGATAATGAAGCTATCCACTGCTATCTTTACCTTTGAGATCCAAATGAAGTTCTCGTCTGTTGTATTATCCTTTTTTAGCCGCGAAGATCTTGGAACCTTTACCGAAAAAGGGGGGGAAGTAAAGACCGACACCGCTCTGATATAACTTTTAGTAAGGTTTTCAGTCACTACAACAAAACTTAATCTGTGAGTCAAGAAAACAGATCGGCAAAATCAGATTGAGAGGGCTACTCAAAGTCAATGAATGATAATTGATAGATATATTGATATATACATAAAAATTCTATTTAATTTATTTATTACGTGTATAGACTGGGCTATTTCCGAACCTTTAGGCTATTCTCGCGCCCTCTATCACAAATGATGCACTGCTTACAAAACATTGGCTTACAAGAACAGAAGGGTGTGGTGATAGTTGAAACAGCAAAATGGGTGAGGAGAAAACCTCACCTTATTATGGTCTAGATATGTAAGGATAAAATTTGGCTGCAACCCGGGTGGTTAAAAGATGGCCACAAACCCCCATATCGAGACAATTAATGGTTGTTAAATATGGTTAGTGGCATTTGCTAACACCTTCAACAACAATTCCTAGTAACAATTTTTTAGCGTCACCCAATAAATGGCACAGTATTTAGCCACCACTAAGTTTTGCGATATGGGGGGTTGTAGTCGTTTTCCTACAATCCAGGTTGCAGCCAAAATTTTTCCTGCATGTTCATGCGGGGAAATTCATGTTCGTGTTTGAGCTTATGATTGTCACTTGTCATACATGTCTATACAAACATGACCAAAGACAACCTGTGTATTGTTTACTGCTTGTCAGAGGAACAACATGTAAAACAATAAAACTTGGTTCAGAACACGCTGGCACAGGGGCAAAAAGCATTATGATTAGGAGCACGGGATCAACAATTTTGATTGACAAGCTAAAAATTGGAACCCTTTCTTCGGCATAAAGTTATAGGCATAGCTTCGACGATCCGAGTGTCTAATACCTTCGCAAGTCACCATTTATTGCGGTTAGCTTGTGTTAAGCATGATAACTTTGTTGGGCCCATTCTCTAACAACTTAAGCTGTTAAAGCAGATGGTAACTTAACATAATATCAAAGCTCTGGTTTAGCAAGGTCTTGGGTTCGATCCTTTCCGCTTGCATATTTGGTCCCCCTTCACCATATTCCCATATTCCTATTTGCATTCAGTTTATTTCTGACTTGATTTGTCTCTCCACGTGCAATCGGGGGCTTACACGTGAGGGACAGTGTTAAGCATGATAACATTGTGATAACATTGTTGGGCACATTCTCTAACAGCTTAAGCTTTTAGAGCAGATGATAACTTAGCAGCTTGAGGGATCGAATTTATCAAATCTGTGGCTTGGGGAGATTTTAGAAACTTGCTATAGTTGAGGAAGGATTTTTTATATAAATCCTCTTCATGGTAATGGGTAAAAATTAGGGACTACTAACTAATTGTTTTCTTGCCAAGGACTCATATCTTAAACAGTAGTTCTCCGCCACAACAACAATCAGTTATGTATAATATTTAAAATTGACTCTCATCAATCAATATAGCTTGTGAATTAGGTAACATAGTTCCCAGTGCAGTGCAACCAGATGATTACACATCGATTTCCCCAAATCCCTCCATGAACAAGGATTTAGCCAACCCACATAAATAACTTGCGTAACCTTTCCTCGCATGAAGTGGAGATGGGAAACTTTTGACAGAAGTAAGGATTTAAGCATACCTTTAGAGGAGAGAACACGTTTCTGGTGATGTCCACTGTTTACTACCTCAACATTGAACTGTTTGGGTATAGTGTCAATTGTAGGTATCTTATATGTCCATGTGCCTTCTGAAACCACCAGTCCATCTGAATTTGTAAGATACTCCTCAAGCATAAAGAATCCAATTCCTTGCACAAAAGCCCCTTCAATCTGCACAATGGAGATGTCAGAAAACACTAGACACTGCATGATCAATCACAGAAAGCACTGGATGAGCAAAATACAATTTTGTGACAGCATTTATCAGTAATACTCCATACAATTGGGTTAGGCCAACATTCAGCAGAACAATTGACAATCTGTTTTGCAATTTCAAACATGTAACATGCAAAAGCATATGAAATGAAATTATTGATATCAGTGCAAATATTCACTTCTTAATTACCCTTTTATTCTTTGCCTCAAATACCCTTTTATTCTTTGCCTCAAATACCCTTTCCTAACATTGTTTGATCGTAGCCTTATAATTGTGAGGGCTTTTTTGACCTTTGAAAATTATGAACTCTTTTCTTCACTACCTCAATGTTCTTTCCCGCAAATATACCCTTTTTTATAAACTTTGTGGGACTTTTTCGACCTTCAGAACTTCAAATCTTTTTCAAATTACCCTTTTATTCTTTCCCTCAAATACTCCCTTTTGCTCAGATAACCTTTTGATATAAAAATTTCGCATATTAGCTTTTAAAATTATAAGGGTTTTTTTGACCTTTGAAAAGTTCCAATTCTTTATTAAATTTCCTTTTGTTCTTTGCTTCATAAACCCTATTTTATAATATTCTTTCGTCCTAGCTTTTAAAATCGTTAGGGCTTTTTTTGACCTTTGAAAATTTTCCATTTCTTTTTTTTTTAATTTGCCCATTCTTCTTTCCCTCCAATATACCCTACTTAAAACATGGTTTCATCTTACCTATTTATTTGTCAATGTCTTATACTAGCTTTTAAATTGCAAAGTATTCCTTTCCTAATTACCCTTTTAGGTTAACTATTGCTACTACCCCATGGTTCCCACTTACTACGTCCTAGAGAAATGATCGATCAGGTTACAGTAAACCTCTTAAGGATTTCATGGGGGGGGCAAGAGGAGAAAAGAAAAACAAAAAGAGATAAATGATACAAATAAAATATAGATCAGTTCAAAAAGGTTATACACTATCTCATGCATTAATGATTCTTGCAGCTTCACCGTTTTTACCAAAGGGAGATCCCTTGACAGTTATAGTCTATGACAAAAAAATTACTGCCACTAAAGTAAATTACAACAAACTGGTAGAAGAACTATTAAGTACAGTATTGGTTTTCGTCATCAGTGAGGATATATTGGAGCCAGCAGGTTAGAAAAAGTTGGGTCAATTTTGTTTTGTCGAACTATTCCTTGGGCACAGAAGTCTTCCTCGGCGCAGCAAAAAAGAGTTCTACACCTCCAGCAAAAAGGATGGACCAACGTCTCAAACCTTCAGCAACCAAACAAGGTATCACACAACTCAAACCCAATGAGCAGAGCACAACCAAATCCACTGACTCATTGTTGCCTTTGCACATAAAGCAACAACCATATCTGCCTCCCAAGAGAAAAAAGCACACCTTAGCTGCCGTGAAGGATTTTCAAATATTCTTCTTGAGGAAAAGAGGAATCACCAAGTGTAGACAAAAGGAATAATAATAGACTGAAGAAAATGCTTCAGATCACCTATCCTCCACCTTCCTATTACCCTCCATCAAAGTGCAAGAGTTCCAAAACAGAAGACTATAACAAACTCTCGATTATTGAAATTGCCATTAAAAGTGGATGCCGAAAAGGTACCACGACCTTCATTGCATAACGCATCTGATACCATGTCACTGGTCTCAAGCAAGACGAAACAAGGTAAGAAAGGAACCAAAGAATGCCGCTTCCCCACACAAAAAATCAAGCCAGAGTGTCACCCTTGCTCCAGTCTTCGCAGTGAATGTTTAATGTTTCTTGAAAACTCCCAAAACCTTTGTGAGCCATGATGCCTTAAAATCTCACAATAAGCCCAAAATTCTTGCCTTAAATGAAGTACATGTGATATAGTATTTAGGTAACTGATATAATTTAGAATTGCAACTCAAACATGGTGAGTATATGTTGTGATCTTTTGAACCCGCTTCAAGGCTATGATGCCTCATCAACCAATCTTGGGGTAAAGGGTCTCTAATACTTATGTTTACTTTCACTTAACTCTTGTACATGGGAAGATTTAAGAAATGTGTTTTAGAATCCAATTTATAAGAAATCAATTTTTTTTGCTAGCTATCTGTGTTTGATCAATTTCATGTCTTCGATGCATAGTAATATTCCTGGCATTGTCCAAGGGGATAAAGCCAAGCATATAAGACGCATATCTCTATGCTTTTTTTGCTTTATAATGCATTGGTATAAAATAAATAAGGAGATGCTATTTCCACCCTCTTATATGCTTTTTCACCCCATTTTTGTCGGCCAAGATGTATTTTATGGACAATTGTTAACCTTTTAGCGAAAAATGAGGGAGTGTTCTAGCATATTAGGGGGGTGAAAATAGCTTCTTCCTTATGAATATATACCAATTTTATTTGAAAATAAAATCGTCCATATACTATTTTATACTTAGCACACTCTACTGTATACGTGTATTTTAAGAAAATGTTAGAATGAAGGGTAATCTTTTATGTTCTCAAGCATTACTATCCTATGTGCGAAGCACAAGCATTACTAGTATAACAAAAGATACGAACTTCAACACCCAAATTCAAGCTTAAATTATATCCTACTTAGCTAACCTGTCCCAAATCCACAGCAGGGTTCATGCTCTATCCACAGTCATAGATAAGATCTGCTTGCAAAACTGTTGTTTCTCCAGTCAGAAGATTTACCTCCACCTGCAAAACTCAAAGTAACTTCATAGCATCAGAAGTAATAAACAGATAACGTGCTATGGCAGTAAAGCGCTCTCATAAAACACTAAAATGACGTATCAGCCTTAGCTGCATGTGCTCATTATATTGAGCATTCAAGCACAGCATTGTGCTATACCAAAATTATATTGAGTATTTCACTCGAATAAAGAATGTAGTGCTGCAAGAAAAAAGTTGTAAAAGACAAACTTACCTCACTCACGGCAGCACCATAATTCAGATATTCCATGGAAGTGAAGTCAGGGACAAAGTAGGAACTTGCTGATAAGTTGACAGCTTGGAGATGCGCCTACATTTGGGAAACCATGAAGAGTTAGAACAACCACCAAAAGGCAGAGAAAACCAAGCATTGATGGTATTCACCCAACTAATCATCGTTACATTTGCTAGCATCTTTAACCTGCGCTACTTGACAATCTTAATTTTCAGCAATCTAGATGACGATTCCAAAATGCCACTCTTAATGCACTTTCAACAATTCCTCCAATATGCTTTTATTAAATCAGCTGATATGGCATAATTTTTACCATTCTCTACCATTCGAGCAACAACCTCAATCTAGTCTCACTCACTCTTTATACTCCCTTGCTGCAACACGGCTAATGACAGACAGTTCTCTTACTTTCTCTTGTCTATTCAATTCATGCTACTTCCAACCTGTCCTATGTTTACTAACATGGAGGAAGGGAATACTGAGACTACGAGTGGGTAACTAGTGGGTAGAAGCACTGAAAGCATCTGAATGGTTCCCGGTATGTAGGATGCTAGACTTGTTCCAAGAGGTGATGCGGCGAAAAGTTCAGAGGGAAGATAGTTTTACTTGTGTGTACAACCAAGAAATCAATTGTTTGGGATAAGATAGATCAAAATTCAAACATTACAACAGAAAAAAGGGTCCTTGACAGGTCAAGATTACACAAACAACCTCAACATCCATCAAACTTTAAAAAAAAAAAAAGAAAATAGTATTAGCAAAATGAAATTATTGCAGGGAATACTTTTTCATTATGAAGATTACCTGGAGGATTAGGATGTCCCATACAACTGAGCCCATTTGTTCCTGCAACTTTCGCTTGAGAGGGGCTAGTCTCTCGACCAAAATGTTGCAACAAAGCCGAACAGCTTCGCAGCTTGCTTCAGATGTAGTGCTCCCAGCAGTAAATCCCCCCTGTATTAGGCTCAGACTATCTGCTTGTATTACACGTACTTTCTCCAAGAGTTCATCAGTTCCATGACATTGAATGGCACTGAGAGCAAATGCAGTCATCTGTTTTACCTTCGTCCAGAGCCCCTGGCCCAGCTCAATTCCACCAACCTCTACCACAACAGACCCATCCTTAAGAATGCTTACTTTACCAGGAGTTGCCCTGATTTGAACTGGGTGCACAATGGGAACTCTAGAAATACCCTTTTTTCTCCAGCTATTACCTGTATTAAAACATTTTATCATTTGAATCCTTTGGTCAAAGCTTGAAGACATTGCCAACTTATCCCAGATAAAAGGCAAAGTATACTCCGTAGGCTCCCCCGCGCAACCCTCATAGAACAAATTGAGGCTATCGAATGAGTGGAAATTATGGTTTCTGACAACATCAACATCTATTGAAAGCGTAGAAGCAACATGTTCTATAATAGCTTCAGCAATAAAAGACGCCTGCACCTCCCCAGGGGCCCGCATTGCAGATTTACTGGAATGGTTTGTCTTGCAGACCTTTATGTCAAAAGATAAAGCACCCCAATCGTACTTTTTAAGAGTCCCCAACATGTTGCGTGGCATTATTGGGCTTATGTCTGCAGATATGCCAGCATTGATTAAAATATCAAGGTGTAAGGCAGTGATTTTCCCGTTAGATTTGAACCCAACACTGTAAGTTATCTTCATGGGATGTCTTCCTCCTGCCATTATCATATCAGTCTTGCGGTTGAGATATATCCGGACAGGGCGGCGTAATTTGTGGGCTGCAAGTGCACATGCTGTTGCGACCTACAATTTCGTATATTAAGCATAAAAACTAATAGTGAAGGAAGAAACAGGATACTAATCTGTCCGTTCCAGTAGAGACTTTCCCATTCTACTTTTTGCAAATACCTGTAATAGATTTAGTACATATAAATGTTGACTTCAATAATTGTTTTTACCCTAACTTGACTAGCCAAATGTTATTTGTTTAATCTATAGTTGCAATTTTGTTTTTTAATTCACCATTTACATGTACCAAAATTTACGTAGGCTTTCAAGCAAAGTCAAAGAGGAAAATCCAATAAAAAGGAGGGATCATTTAAAGGAAAAACTGATGGCTCTGGGCATGTGCCAGAATTTGCATCTGTGTGCCTGTGAGGAGGAGACACAGAAGGGGGGGGGGGGAGGTGAATAGGTCAAAATAACGAGAAAGGGGGGGATAAAATATCTCTTTCAATTAGACCAAAGTTTGAAGATGTTATATGCAGTTCAATCAACAACGTCACCCTTATAATTTACTTTATTTGGGTAACTGCAAGCTTCCATATTGTTAGGATCGTTAACACTTTAGGCCTACCTTGTTCTCATATAGGAAAAACTCCCTAATCACCCACAAGGTGTCTTGACATAAATTCAACACCACTTCCATGTTTAACTCTACGTACCCAGTCATCCACCTACGATTTTCCGAGACTTGCGTTCTTCCTTCTTCCTTATTTTGGTAACTGCAAGCCTCCAGTTCCATATTAGTTAGGATCATTAATACCAAGTCATCCACCTACCATTTTCTGAGACTTGCGTTCTCCCTCTCCCCATTCCACCCGTCAATGTTAAGATACATGTCATAAAATAAATCGAGGATAGATTCTTGTTACAAGAAGTTTTACATTTTCTTTTCCTCTTGGGCAGAAGTACAAATTGAAAGATATAAATCAAGGATATTCCTGTTACCACAAGTTTTACAATTTCTTTTTCCTCTTGGGCAAAAGTAAAATTCATCCAAGGAGTTACTGGTGAATTGTTATCGGCTGTACCATCATAGAGCACAGCTGAGAGGGTGAATTCAAATCACAGTAGTGGGATTGCAAGAATTTCTTTATCGATTGCGTTAAGGATGAGTGGACATCCGAAATCGACTAGAAATGGGACTGGGTTTGCTTCATAAGCCTTGCCGTCTAATCCTTCTCTTGAGCATCACGAAAAAACTGCATAGTGGCACAAGGTATATCAGCGCCATGTCAACCTTGCTCACCTAATGCCGTTATCCATTTGTATTGAGATTCTTTAAGTTCTTCTATTGCCCCTACATAGCGAGGGCAGTTGTTAAAGAGGTCCAATGTTGACTAAGAATGGAAGTGGCTTCACTTCCTATAACTGGTGAGCTTATGCTTCTCTTGAGCATGCTTTTGGGTTGAGTTAAGTTCCTTTGACTTTGTAAGTTAAAAGTTGGTAAATTTTACATCATGTAAGATGAACATGATATGAGCACTCGAGAGTGCTAGCCCATGACACAACCATGTAGCAAACAACCTAGAGGTCACAGGTTTGAAAAACGAGAAGAGCCACTCTGCAATAGTCTGGGTAATGTAGTGTCGATTAACCTTCCCTAGCTCCACAATAACAAGAGCATTGTGTTCTAGGCTACTGTTTTATAGAGTACTCACAAAACAAGTATAAGAAGAAAGGAAGACCAAAGACTACGTATTTAACAAAATCATTAAATATCAATATATCATTGAGGACTCAACATTTTACTTATGCTGCAAAATTTTCGACTATATGAAACAGAAAGAGACCAATTCCAATTTTGTTTTCTCATTTGCAGTAACAGATTTGTTTTGCTATACCGTAGAAAAGTTTTATATGGCGTAACTCCAAATGACGTAGTTTAGATTAGTCTTTCGTGTGAAATGACAAAATACCATTAATGATCTTAAAAAAATGCATCATGATTTGATCATAACTAAGTCATTTACAGTTACGACATAGAAAACTTTTCTGCGGCATAGTAACACAAATAGTTCCGCCATTACAGCAAACTTAGTTAGGATACTCCTATTCTAGTCACGGGCCTGGCATACTCCAACGGAACCTCGCACTGCTCGCCCTAAAACCTTCTATAGTACTAATGCTCTCAAATCAAAACCTTGCAGCCGCTACCGCTCCTGCTTCAGCTATGCAACTAAGATATTATCAAATATAATAGGTTTCCTTCCACTATCACTCTAAGAATTCTGTCGTAAAGTAAGGTTCTGAAAAAATGGGCAAGCAGTACTCACAGGAATAGCTCTTATGGCCTTGCCACCAAATCCTCCCCCAACCCTTCTCGTAATGACACGAATATTGTGTTCAGGAATACCAAGACATCTTGCAATGACAGTGTGTGCATTTTCAGGGGACTGAAGTGAACTATAAACCACCATGCAGTTGTCTTCATCTGGGACAGCAAGGG